>DWTF01000084.1:0-16793 GCA_018250225.1 Udranomia kikkawai
AATTTAATTACTTTAGTTACTAATACTTCTTAATATATTTTATTATTAGTACCTTCAACAACAATTTAATGCAAACATATACTTAATGTGCCACAGTAGACAAAACGCAACGACCTTATTAAGCCGTTATTTAATAAAAATACAAATTAGGTACAACTTTAACAGAGGCTTGCGGGGCTTAAGTGCACTTCAGTGCGCCCTGTTTGCTATCGTGCTTGGTCTAACTCTGCTCAGGTAACATTTGTGCTGCTTTCCTTTCATTTTACCTCCCATATACAACAGCATTTAATTAAATTATTAAAAACAATGGCATGGTAAATAATACTTATTGTATAGTTATGTCGCAATGTTCCTTTACCTTACCTTAGATATATGATGGTAACAGTACATTTATAGAGCAGATCATTATACTCATATTTATTAAGTAAAGTACTGTGATTGATTAAAACACTGCAAGACCTCTTTTGATTAAAAAATAGTAGCCTTTCATTCATAATTCAAGAGCAAAATTATCGGAGTGACTATAATTATTGATCGTACTTGTCTCTGCTCAGGTTATATACAAAAACTAAATGTAAATATCTTATTTAAGAAAATACTAATTAGACCAACTACTTATACCATTTACATCTTGTTTACAACTTGTAGCTGTAAAATTCTGTTAACTAAAATATCAGCTCTACATTTCCGAGAAAGATAAATAAAGATCTTGTTAGATCTTAATTTAATTTTAAGAAACAGGGCACAGCTTTAACAGAGGCTGGCGCTTAAGTGTACTTCAGTACACCCTGTTTACTTTCGTGGCTGGTCTAATTCTGTTCACGTAACATTAACGCTGCTTTACTTATGACCTTTTGCGACTATTCATTGACACTAAAGCAACGTTAAAGATGATAATATTTCCTCTAGCGTAGAATAAAAACGTTTTGTTAGCTGTATAATCATCATAAAATAGTTATTGATATTCTTTAAATGTATACCTACATTTAAGTATGATAGATCGCTGTTCGCTTATACAAAACCTAATAAAAACCTAATATACCTAAATACTTCATCAATTAACAAAACGTAATAGGTCATAACATAAGTCAGAATCGAAGTAAATTACAAATTCAGGGTACAAATTGCTCTCCCCTCCCATTAGCAGGGGCTGATTCTTGCTTCTTCCGTAGAGATACGTGCGCCCCTCTAATAATTTGGGCACCTTATTCGTACCAACTACTCGAACAGAGTTTCAAAGAACACTCCCACGGAAACTTCTTATCTTACATGAATTTTAAACGTACTTGTCTAACTTTAGTTTATATTTAGTTGAAGATTTGTTTCTAGTTGATATTCTAAGCTTTTGAGCGCTTTAACGGTAACAGTTCACAAAAGAAAAAAGTAGATTCTTGGCCGCATATCATTTGGCACAGCTGAAGACATAGAGCATAGAATACCACAAGGAGATAAAAGAAAATGGGTTACAAGCCTGTCGGACGTTTTCAAACCCTTGAGTGCTGCGTATATTTTTTGCCGCCAACCTAATATAACTCGAAGCATAGAAGTGTGCATAAAATTTTGCGGTTAACTTTCTCACTCCTCACCCATCCACCTCCTAACCGCGTCCGACGCTGCTTATCTTGATAGATCGTATCTGATTAAGCCTGTTCCCGCTTGTTACATTTTTTTTCTATATTAACCTAAACAATAAAAGAAATGAGTTCGTTTCATGATTTAAGTATGGTGAAGATATAAATGTAGGTACTAGTCCATCACGATATAAGCAAATAGCAAGGCATATCTAGCTGTGAAGAGGAAATTCAAACAAACACGTACATTTCCCTTAAATTGAATTATACTCTGATGAGATTTGAATCCAGCCGCGTTTAAGGGTTTATGCCCAAAGCTTCTCTTTACAAATAACGCTACATCAAGACATATAAAAGCAGGTCTTTAATAGATAGCAGAAACCGCGTTGGTTTCCGAATAATTAATTTTTGCAGAACTTCCTTTTTAAAATATGACTTGATCTTTTAATTCTTGCGATGTCGTCGACAACAGCTGGTTGCCTAATCAAAATGTACGTTAATCTAGACAAACTCACTGCTTGGGTTTTTTATAAAGTGGAAATCGAATTTGCCCTTCATCTCCCTGAAGTCTCTCAACTTTTGGGTTAATTAAGTCGTCATTGTCCCCGTAATTGAACGTCACTTCAAATATGTACGGCTACTTTATCGCAATAATTTATAATTTAAATCGCGATTGCTTGGCCGTGTTGTTATTCTGATAAGTTCTTGTCAATAAATAATGATATTTAGGTGGTAGAATGCTTTACGGTTCGACTCCAAAGGCACCATCGCCACACCTATGTCTGTCTTATAACAGCAGTGTTGATTTCGCATTATATAACTGTACACCTAACAATGTATTACACAGATAAATATGCAAATCCATCTTTAATATTTGACAGTTAAATTTCACGCATGCGTGATACGATGCGAGCGTATAGGCAGCAATTTGCAAAATAGCTTCAACGGCGATTAACATCAGTTTTAGGGTTTCGAGCCACTTACAAAGGGTGAAACGACGGCACGCCGCTTATCTACATCTTACCAATTTTATTTTACGAACAGTCGTTGGTGGCAGGGTATGCCATGGTAATAATATTTCCGTTTTCACAATTCTCGGCGGTGCGGTATAACAAAATTTGAGATTTCGTCCTATCAAATAACAGAGGGAAGATGAAAACAAAGTACCGTCCATGATCATTACTATTACTATATCCGTAACTGGGTAAAATAATACAATAAGTTCAGTCATGTTTCGTTCAAAATTTGAAAGTTATGTCGTTAACAGCCCAGTCAAACAAATAGGCATCACCGTAAATTATTTCAATAAAAAACATCCCTTTCGCATTTATAACATTATTTAGTATGTTTACATTATTTAGTAAATTTATTCGTCAGTTTTAAACTCGATACAAATAGTCAATCTATTGATACGTTGGTGCCTGGCACGATATGACAGGCATTGTCAGAGCTGGTTGGTATGTCGTCATTCTAAGGACAAAGATATTGCATAATTATATAGGAGAAGCTACAAGTCGGGCTCGGCGAGTAAATTCAGATGTATGTTATACACTTTATTTTAATACTGAAACATTTTCTTTTTGTAAAGGGCACAATTTTAGCTCGCTTCTCGACTTCGCTATTAGACAATCATGTCTAGTCCGATAAGTCCATTTGTACCGGGTGGGGCTGAAATAATTAATTAATAAATTGTCTAGACAAACAAAATGTATACTTACTAAATTATGTTGCCGGAGAAAAGGATAAGTAAAAAATATTTTATAAATTTGGAAACTATTCAAAATATTAACAAGTCAAATCAGAATAAATCTCATAAATTACCGCAAAACCACAAAATTAATATTCACTTTTTAAATGACAAATATTTTCCACAAAAGCGTTCGCTAAATTGTAAGAAACCGAACTTCTAAGGTATACGTTTTTCAAATAAAAAATTAATTAACTCTCGAGTTTCTGCACATGAAAGAATCTATGATGGCTGGTGACCCTCGCCAAAAGCGGAGTGTTTCTTGTTATTAAATAACTTTTATCGACCTAACCCTAGGGTTGTCCACTGCCTAACTAATGGAACAAAAGTCTAATGGTTTTGTCCATCGTTAATAAATAATGTTTAAATAGAAAAAATCAACATACGAAAAAAATTAAAAGCAAAAAATAAAAACTTTGTAATATTAGCCCTAATAAGTAATCTCTTAAACTAATAATAGATCTGTCGATGGTTAAACGAAAATAAATAAATGTTTTTCGGAAATACTTGAGAATGGACTGTGAGAAAACATCTAACTAAAGGTTAAAATAATATAAATTTACTAGCATTTTCCCGCGGCTGCGCCCGCGTGAAATTTGGTCTGTCACATAAAATTTCATATTAATTTTAAACTTGTACGACCTTTATTTACAATGTGTAATTTCTAAAGCTCGCAATAAAAATATATTGCGACTTTGTTTTTTAATAAATAGTATCCTGTGTCCTTTTTAATACCTCTAAGAATATAAACAAAGTTTCATGATAAATCGGCTTTATGCAGCTACTGTTGACAACCCTAGTAGCCACCCAGCCAGACGTTTTACGACTGAATTGTGAGGTTTTCGCCCTAATACTTACATTCACTTAGGTACATGAAAACCATTTCTTAGGTATTCCAAGTATATGACTTTATTTGCAATATCTTAAAAGGATTTTTAAGCTAACTTAATGTAATTTAAACCAGGCCTTCAAAATATGTATCTTCCATTTTATTTATTTTTAGAATATTTGCTTAATACACCCTTCTTTTCGTTATATTCATTTGACAGAAGCACTAACGCCGTTAAAATATCTTAATTGCGCAATGCCAAGAAGAGAAAAAAATTATTGTTATTATGTTAATGTTAATATTGTTTTACTTATATACCTATGTGATAAAAGCACCACCACTACTACCGCCAATATTATTGAAAAAAAAAAGAAAACTCTCTATAACCTAATGCAGAAATATGATACGTAAAAATGTATTTTCACCAATTATTGTTTTGTAGAAGTCGACATAAAATAAATGAACAGTACAATAGAGAACAAGCGGAGTACACAGACAGTCTGCGAACAAAAGGTACAAATGAATAAAACCGTCCTTAATAACGGAGTTATGAATAAAACATTCCTTATAAGAAATAGTTCTTGAATAGGCGCGATTTTTTTGTCCTCTCATTCTCACGAGAATCTATTCTACGTGTACACCTAGAAATAGGTATTTTTATTATAAATGTAATATCACATAATAATACATTTCGCTGTACCTACTATTCTAAACATACTTTTGCAGATTGTATACGATTGATGTTTATTTAGAAGTCAGCACAAGGGCGGATCCAC
The DNA here is from genome assembly GCA_018250225.1 of Udranomia kikkawai. Classification (NCBI taxonomy): domain Eukaryota; kingdom Metazoa; phylum Arthropoda; class Insecta; order Lepidoptera; family Hesperiidae; genus Udranomia; species Udranomia kikkawai. Next base: position 4,924 of record DWTF01000084.1, read on the forward strand.
GTCATGGGGAGGGAGAGTGATGGGGAATGTCCCCCATGAGGCAGAGGTATCATTGATTGTATTTTATACAAAAGTAGTAGGTTCCTGCCTCATAAAAAAGGTCGACAAAATTTAACTCCGAAGACTAAAACCTTTCATCAAGACCAAGACCTTTGGCACATTGACAGATTTAACCCCCTGACTCGACGACTGGATCCGCCCTTGAGTCATCATCGTCAGCGCATATTTTATGCCGCAAAGTTATCGTTTTAGCGTGGTTAAAGGGTAATGCGTATTTTCAGTTCAAAGTACTTTTGAAATGATGATAGGTAACTACTTGCGATAGAGGATTTTTTCTCTTCGATTAGCTCCATCAACTTATTAGTTACATTGTATAAACGAATTGTTATGTTATCATAGAATCTGTAGAAATGCGATGTCTAAAATTATTTAAAGTTAAACCTCGAAAAGCGTAATTGCAATATACGTTCTTGATATCGAGGCTGAGGTGAAAATGTGTCACTTGAGTTTTGAGGTGACCTCAATGAAATTCGGTTAATTGGGAGATGTCGACCGCAATAGGCTGTCAGGTTCGTCGCAATCATCATCAGTATGATGGTATAGGTATCTTATATTTTTGGTGGATTCTTTCTTATGAGAACTGATAAGAATTTTGCATCGGTGACCTGTACCATGTAAAAACATTAGATCTGTTTCAAAACAAAACAAAACAAAACAAACAAACAAAATACAAACACATATTTATATTGTTAGGGTTTTATGGTCCTATACCATAATCATAGTCGCTGTGTCGAGCACGATTGCGGTGATGGTGCTAATGCACGTTAAAATCCTAAGATATTTCAACATTAAAATGTGTCACGGTCACGGTTTTACGAAATTCATTCATTCGGTAGCGATTTCCTGAATTACTTAATTTAAAAAATTGGTTAACATCAAAGTAGGTCAACGTAGGTTGTTATTTCTGCGTAGCATTTTCGGAAATTACTCTACTTTAATGAAAAAAACTTTACTAATTAACAAATGTCAAAGCAGAGGAGAATTTTTGGCGTTAGTACATCATCGTATCGCCTAAAATTAAAAGTAAATTAAAGGTAGTCGAGAAAATCTACATTTCGATTGGCGTTCATGTTTGTGTCTCGTTTGTTCTTCAGTAAGTGTGAGCGAGACATAATTACAGAAACTTCTGTATTACAAAATGTAATAAGTATTATCTTAAAAGAACATCGAAGTTATAGAGTGTTCTGTTAGACAAAAAAACAGTAAGCAATTCGGAGGCTCTATGTTAATCAATATAATGTGATCCGTTTACAGATCGGCGCCATTCCGTCTGCGGCCTATTTTTCCCAAACTATGCCTTCTTCTAAACAATATTACTCGGCTCTTATATACATTTTTATTAAACGCGTTTGGAAAATGCTAGACTCAGTTCTAAGGTATTATGTTCTAGACTTAGGTGTAGATGCCGTGGATAAAGCAAGTTAAAAATTAAGCATATTAAATATACACCCAAACCGACTAAATATTTAATTAATTTACATTTAGAAGTATCCTAGTGCTTTTGAAACACTTGAACCCTTATTACGATTTGTTCCTCCATCTGGAAGATCAAAATAAATCGGTCAGGAGTAAAAACGCATACCACAGCTTTTCAACTGTAATACTACAACGGCTTGAGGACGACTGCCCAAAATCCTTACAAATCTACCAACCACAAAACAGAAGACAACGCAGAGCCTTCCTTTTCATAGCACCACAAATGCCAACTCAAAATATTCGCAGATAAGTAAATAATAGGTAAAAGTCAACGACGACAGGCCTACGCAAAATATTCGAGGTACACCCACGTAGATAAATAAGTAATAGGAAAAGTCATAAGTTATGTTTATCAATATGCGTGAGAGTACGTGTTGTACGTGACGGGGATGGCATCCCCGGCGACACGCCGTCTCCGGGGCGACCACCCACATCTCGCAATTTATTTGTAACCGCAGTAGCCCAACATCTGCAGATGTAGGGGATTATCGAATGTTGATGGGATTTTGCGGCGAACATTTAATCCTTGGGCCATGTTGTTTTCTATACAGCAACAGAACTCGGGTGTTTGTGGAAAAAATTGAATAGAGATTTTATTACAACAAAACATAAAATTAATGCGTGATTGCTGCGAATGTGTTTCTAGATGGGGAGAAGTGAATGATTAAAAAGTAAATATTGATCATAATTTTTTTTAATCTGGCAACCGTAATTATTTAGTAGGTACCCTGAGGATAGTATGCAGCGATACTCTGAATCGGACAAAAATAAATACAGATTCTAATCTGTATACAGAATATAACAAAAAGTAAGGACAATACATTAACACTCCAAATATAGAAAATAAAACCAAATGGTCATTTAATTTATCCTACCTAGCAATCGTAGTTGCATCCAAAACTACGTAATCATGCATAGGTGTATGTATTGCAAAAAAAATACAGTTATAGAGGCACTTAAATGAAGCAGTCATCAATATGCGGCTGACGTAAGGGACGCCGTCGTTTATAAATGCGACGCCATGGTACGTCGAGCAATTTATTTCTTTACGCAATAAACAGACACACCAATAAATAACATTTGTGTTTATGAAGGGGAAAATATCGATTGACGCACTTGTGCTTGAAGGAACGTGTACAAACGTACGTATGTATTACGGCTTGTTAGAATCGCTAAAGGGCGGATAGTCCCTTCACAATTTCAACTTCAATTTAGCTCAACGTAGCAACGCATCTGTAGATTTGTCTTTTGTTAGCAACGCAAATTTGATCGTCCTTAAATAAGATTCCTGTTTTCGGAGTTTGCTTACTGCTTTTGTTTTTAAATAAAAGTGTCATGAAAATCTCTTCAAGGCAAAAGTGAACCTAATTCTTCTGTGTTCAATGTGAAATTCTGCTGGTGAATTCAATTCTTAAGAAATGGCCGATTAAATTTGCTATAAAGAAACACCTATTTAACTTAAATCCTAGGATGAACCAATAAACTAGTTCTATTAGTAGAATAGTAGTAATATAGTTAGCGGTTGTTTTCTTTTGTTCCTCTTTTCCATACTTCTCTTCGTATTTTAACACGAGCAAGCCTTCGAGCTGACTCTTGGTATTTTTTTTTTTTCATTTAAAGCAATTACGAATGAAATGCATCAATTTATATTCCTAATCGTATTTCTTCTATATCTAATAAAAGCGAAATAAAACTGCAATCATTTTCTATTACGACAGTATTTTTCCACATTTCCTTTTCGCAACACGATTATCTTCTGTTGGCCAAAGAAACGGGTCGTGCCAACTTATCACGAAAGTTGATACTAAACCGCAGATCCCAGATAAAAAAGTAAAAGAAATATAACTCGTGGTCTTTGTATATTTAATCTTATGACAATAATAGGGACAGATATCTCTAGAATGCTTATAAAAATGACCAGAATGGATTTGCAAATTGATAAGGCGCTAGCACTAATTAAATGAGGACAAAGTATACAAAGAAATTTTCTACACAATAGACCGGATAGGTAGATACAATTTTGCCAACATTTTAAAGCCTTGAATGCAAGCCTAGTCATGATTCGTCATAACCACAAAACTGCAACGCTCAAAGTCATGCTGCCAATTAAGCTACGAAAATTACACTTCATATTTTGAAAGCAAATTTAAGTTTCGAGGTAGCATAAATGTATTGGTTCAAAACTTTATGCTGGAACTATGTATAAAGTTTTGAACCAATACATTTGTTTACCAAAATGTCACTTGTCATATTGTTCACTACCAGAACTAGAATAATAGGAGTAAGTACTTAAGTCAAATTTGTACAAAACAATATACCTTCAAACGGTCGTATAGGTATATAAAAGTACCTATAAGACCGTTTGAAGGAAGAGATAAAAAATCGGAGGTAAAAAAATCGGATTTTTATACCAAAAATGTATCAGTTCTGGGTAATAATATTTGCTATATCCTAAAGTTATATTATATTCATACTCATTAGTATTCTCACTGCGAAATTCAATTACGGAGCTAATACTCAAGTATTGAAACTCGGGAGTGAATTTTCTTGTCACTTTTTCAGTACAGTTTTGTAACAAGAAAATGGAATGTCCAAATCGATTGCGAAATCACTATTAGTTGCGTTGCTACAAATGTAGCAGTAATCTCTAGATATTGCTACCTCATTCCAAATCATGCTGCTAACTTTAAGTTAGTATCTTAATTAGACATTGGTACGTACATGCAAGATTAGGTTGCTACGATGCCTGTAACAGTTTTATCTGTAAGTACTTAATGTTTACAGAATTCTCAATTTAGGTATATTTTGCGAGCACTATTTCAAACTCTACTTTTTAGAAAATATTGCTAATTATAATGTTCAATGGCCATTTAAAGTTTCATCGAGCAAAGTTTGTGATTGGTAATAAAACTTGGGTAACTTTTAATTGCCTTGAGCCGTACCCTGCCCTTTATGTAGATATTTCGAAGTTTGATAGGTTTATTATACATGTTAATAAACTTAACTGTGTTGGTTTACCATATTTGAATATATGTTAATATAATACCTTAAAATCAGGACACATAATTTTTAGGTACCTACTTTTAATACCATTACATTTTGATATGTCAAAGAAATCCGAGGTCCTATTGCAAGTGACAAATAATAAAAAGAAGTCCAACACAAAATATTGCCTTGATTATGATTTAATATTATTTTTCTGGAAAATAACAAGCGTAATTGTCCAAAACTAAACACATTGCAGAAAGAAGACACAAGCAACCTGCCAGCTGTAGAAGATAAGGCACGCACGTCTCCACTGCGAATTTCATCACGACCTCTTGTGCTCCTTTATTTACTTTACCCGAAAAAATGCCGAGCTTTTTAAAATGCTAAAAAATATTTATTTATCTGCATATATTATTGCAGAGTTTGTAGGAAATTCAAGTAGAAAAACGTATCAATATAATGCATCTCATCTATAACTATTATTAACTGACGCACGTCAAACCCTATTCATTATCGTTTTGCATCGGGCATCGAGCATGACTTTGAGCGAACGTACAGCCGGGATGGATAATGAATAGAGCGCTTAAGGTTTTTTTGTACGAAAATTATCATAACTAACCAAATTTTTAATTAAATCACATAACAAGGTACTAAAGTTGTTTGTCACTCTTGAACATTAAGCAATTACTCAAGCATCCATTTCATAATAAATCATCGAAGTAACAAAGTTAGCGGCATCGTAGCGCCCATACAAATGCTAGTCATGCAATACCTAACTAGATTGCAAGCAATTTTCAAAGAATAGTAACACAACATCAACTTGCAAAGAAACTCAAATCATAAAGTGTGTTGGAATATATATTTTGTATTGAAAACGTGGAACCGGTTAAAGCATACATACCTTAATATTCCATTAAACTAAATCTAATATGTTAACAATGTATTTCTTTTCTTTCCTTTTTTTATTTTTCAGAATTTACTTTCTTTATTCAGGAAACTAAACTGTCAAATTCGACCACATATTAAAACATCAAGTTTTATCTAGTAAATCTTTTTCATATTGTTTAAGCCAACAATAATGCAGAAATTTATTTCAACGATAGGTCAGCGAATCGGCGGCAAATGCTAACCACACTGCGGACTCGGTCGTTTGGCAGGCCACAGTGTGTGCCTGTAGATAAGATAGCTATCTAGCTACAAACTCAGCTATTTGAAATTTCCGTTCGTAGCTAATGACTGAGTCTCTAATCTCTCTCAGCGGGGATTACCGTTAATATCTTACGGCTCGGGAACCTATCAGAAAACTATTGGCGGAACCAACTTTGATCACGTAAATCTGAAAATACGTCTATACTTAACGTTTTATGTATACTCAGTAATACTTTACGAACATTACGAACTTCCGTTATTTTGAATAATACCTACATAAGTTGAAATAGAAAACGCGAGTTTTTACTTGTAATATTTTAGTTATAACTACCTATATTCTATACGTGTAATAATCGATGCTTTCGTTACAACTTATTTAGAACACCTCATTCTCAGGAAACCCCATTAATCTTTCAGTAATGAATGAGGTATACATAAATACCTTACGTATAAAATACCTTACACTATGGTACATCTACAGTAGAACAAAAGCGCAGCTTCCACAGACATCTATATGTTTACAATACCAAAATATGTTTATGCGAAATCAACTACATGATTTCAGGAATACCGGACACAAAAATAGAATTTATATGAAACTTCAAAGAATATAGCTACATGTAATGAGTCTAACCGTGATACATTGATATTATAATTATGAGCATATTGATGATCTTCCTGGAAAAAATAATTTTAACATCGTGTTTCAGGGATACCTACTAAAATGTGCTATATTATGCAAGCCCAATAAGTATTAAACTTTATTTTCATGAAAGGTCACAATATTTTTTGCTTTTTACCAAACCTTATAGTAAGTTGGCACATTTGAGTGCCGATTGTTAGCAAAAGCAAAGTATAAAATCTGTTCTCCACCTCCATCCATTTCTAATTTTAAGATTCAATTTCAACACCATCCCATTCATCCATCCATCAGCCTTTTTTATATCCACTGCTGGACGTAGGCCTCCTATTTGACTATGACTTGTCACTCCATTACAACACAAATACCTATAATTGATGAAGCTAAAATTATAACGAAATAAAAGAAATAAACAACAGAAAAGTAAACCAGTATACTCGTAGACTCTTGGAATATAAAATACAGCGGTACCAAGTCGTATCTGTCAAAGGAATTCTGTTTCGCCGTCAATTCAGCTCAGTTCGTAGACACGGTAGGTATAAATAAAATCGATATAGTAATGGATATTTTTATGTCTCATATTACGTTACGACTGATAAGAACGGGGAGAGAAAGGCACCTCCCAATTTTCCATCGCGTTTACGATCAGGACAGAAGCTGGAGAATGCACATTAAAAGTGCGCGAACGAAAAGCTACGAAGCAATAAATGTCGAGCTCGCTAGAATAGGGTTAATATCTGCTTTAAAAGCACAATTGCTCTATAAACATAAATAAAGTTGTACATTATACATTATCGTGTAATTGTTTTGTCGGCTTCGGCTCTGCAGAGACGCAGGTTCGGGTTTTAAAGCACAATTGTTCTATAAACATAAATAAAGTTGTAGATACTTTTTGTAATTGTTTTGTCGAATTCGGTTGTTCAGATACTCACTTTAAAAATAGGTACCGCGTTTTTGATCGTCTGTAAATATTCGAAATGGACCTCAGTCCTCTTTCTATGTTCATCAGTAGATGTGTATATGTATTTGTAATCTATGATGAGAAAAGTTGTAAATTCCAATTAACTCTCTTCTTCTAACAAGTACAATCAAGTAGTAACGGCAATGAAGCAAATTAATCAAGATATGTTTACTTATAGCAAATACTTCTGAATGTATCATTTGTTTCATAGGTCAGCTCGCTTAAACGGAACGCAATAAAGAGTAAGTCTGTAATATTCGCCAACAATGGTGACTTAAATCATAGTTTTTCCGCGTCATAAAATTTTAAGCACCGATCCAAAAATAGGGATGTTATTAATTTCTCCGAGAATCATAATTCTAGTGGAAATGAGCCAATTTTCGGCTTTGTGGAATTTATATTTAATTTTTAAGAACTATTTTAAGATTATCCACCTTCTGGCCAATTTAAGGCCCCTGCTCTTAAGGCCTCACGAGCTTTCAAGAGATTCACAGTCGACCGAGAATAAAATCAATTTCCTCTTTAGCATTTGAAATACGCAAATGAGATAGAGATAAGGAAAATATGGAGCCAACCTAGCCATCCTCGTCATACAAGTAAGTATGTTAAAGGAGTAAAAATGTGCTTTAGAAGTAGTATTGGAACTCAAGATGAATAATTCAAACACAAAGTCCGCTGGGTCCAGATTGGAAGTTGAGTACGGTCCGCTTTCTGATACGAAGATCTGCCTACGTAACCCTTGTTCTCAGCTCTTATTTATTCGATAAAGCAAATGCGAACGGTGAACTTTTGATTGCATTATACCAACCAGTCAAATCAGGAACGAAAAGGTATGAGATCTTAAACTTATAGCCTAAAACCTGGCCGGGAATTTTCTCGACAGATTATTGTTGGATAATGTTGGAACGTGTTCTGTTATCGATTTTAACTATCCCCACCCAACTTTTTATTGAACATCTTCCATGTACACACTTTCGACTCTCTTTAGCTTTAGAAATTTATGAAAGACTGAAAGAGAGAAGAAAGCAAGGGGACATATCCCTACTAATTATAAATGTGAAAATAACTCTGTCTGTCTGTTACCTTTTCACGCCTAAACCGCTGAATCGATTTTGCTGAATTTTGGTATAAATGAAGAGGTAGATGGAACCTTGAGAAAGGACATAGGCTACTTGTTATCCCGATCCCAAGCTCGATCCCTATTCGATTTTTTTCGATTTCGATTTTTTGATTTATTCGATTCGATTCGATTATTCTATACATATAATAACTGCTTCGATCACGATGAAACTTGGTATAATTATACTTTGACATCCTGCGCCCTACATTTGGTACTTTTATAATTTAAAGTACACTAGAAAACGTCCGTGTCGGCCGGACGTTTCGTTCTTATAAAAATGTTGCAATAACGTTAAATCCGCGGGTATTGATAATCCCACGCGGACGGAGTCGCGGGAACAGCTAGTACATAATATGCGTTATTGCTATAAGACAGGTTATAGTTACAAAACTCAAGAGTTATCTTATCACGCAATCTACATATATTATTAACATTGTGAGCATAACTGTCTGATTCCACTAATCCAGTCTAAAATTCAATTAAGCAGTGACATTTACTCACACTTTTAATTGTCTATCCCCGACAAAAAAGGGTCATTTAGATGAATACTTAAAGCTTCGACTGTTGCGTGTAAACTCGCTCGTAAAAACGAATGAGAAAAATTTAACAGAGTTTTAGATAAGTCCAATTTTTTTGTATTTTGTAATATATACATGATTAATCTTGCCAGTAATTAATAAAACCATTAATTACTGACTAAGTTGGAACGCCTTGGTTCCCTGACTACACCCATCAAACCAGAAAACTGCTGTTATAAGGCAGAAATAGGTGTGGCGGTGGTGCCCTAGGAGTCGAACCGTAAAAGGTTCTATCATCTTTAAAACAATGAAGTATCAAGTAGTTAATAATAGTAATATCTGTCTATCTATCTATTCTATTATAAACTATTTATTATCTTTAGCAGTACTTTAAGGTTCACAAACAAGTGACCAGACCTCACATACATCACTAACATGTGGGCATGTTATACAAAACTAATTGACATAAAACCGCTTGCTTATAAGTCACTTAGTTCATGTAATATGAAAGTCAGTCAGTCAGTAACCAAAGAGTAGGGATTCCTCACCCAAAAATAACCGACTGGTCCAATATTTCTGTCATATGTACACACACTTATGTACTCGTACGTACAAAATTGAGCCGCGTTAGGGATTCATTCGAGTAAAAGTTAAAAGCCTTCCTGTCGCTCGCCGTGAAATATCGATAATCTTACCTTGACTCTGAATTTCGTCGTCTTTCATATCGACACCGCGCCATCTTTTATTTTGTAGATTAGTGTCTATTTTGTAGCATACCGTATTAATTAGAATTACCGTAGTAATTTGTGCCATTAGAATGGGAGTAATAGCCACTTTCTAAATTGATTACTTATCTTAATGTATGTTTTCTGCTACTTTTTAAGTGATCATCGCTAAAATTATACTAAGTATACTTACGTATTTTATATTACTATTTATGAAAAGAAGAAGTTTATCTATGTTAGTTGCTTGTATATAGAGCAATGTGTTTAATTCCATCAAAAGTCAGTACCTACTCTATATGGAAAACGCACAAGTAATATTAAATCAAAATGTCATTCAACTAATAAATAATCAGCTGTTATGTGGCGTGCGATCAACAAGGATTGCGTGAAACCGGAGACAGAAGTATCCAGTGTCAACCAACCTCCATTCTCATACATCTGTACGATTGGCATATCTATAGAAATAGTAGCACAATATCAGATAATCTATTGCACCAAAGTGCGTTACAGTTACCAATATCACAAATGAATAACCTTATGCAGACTGATATCATGTTAGAAGAAACTTTCGAATATTTTACAGTTACCTTCACTTTATCCCGATACAGTAGATACCTAGCTACCTAGTCACAATTGATACTGTTTTCTACAATTTATTCTTTGATTATTTAAAATCAAAGATTACGTATATATCAGAAGTAGGTAATACGATTCAAGTGAAGTCGCGAACGAAATGTTTGTACCTACAAGACTTGCAAGTAATCAGCAGTAAAGTAAGCAATAAAGATGTGGTAAACTAGAACTGTACCATTCAGTTCACGGAGAATAAATTCAGTTTTATCTAGAAATTAGCATTTATATTGGCCAAGCCACAGCGCGTAAATCGACCGTGCACGTCTCGTTGTATCTAGAAATGCGTAGAGGTCAAATTAATATGAACAGAGAATATCTAGTTTTATATATATCCAGCTAATGAATTGAATAGGGCTAGTCATCTTTAAGTATTGAAGACATAAGCCCGCATGGAGCTAACCTCTGAATGCTCTTGACTGAAACTTTACCGGATCATCCAGTAGAGAAATTCTGACTGTGTGCACCTCAGCCCATATTTGGCTTCAAATAATGTTAGACATTATTAACATTAGACAGCCACTACATTACTTGTGATATTTTACAAAAATATTGGGCACTGCAATTAATACAATGGCCTAGAGTCAAATAGCTCCGAAATAATTACATTACATCTGTTTAACAAAGCAGGTTTAAAAACAATCATTAAATAGTTACTATAACTAAGTTGGAACCCTTCTTAACTCCTTTGAAGAAAATAATAAGGCGAATCAGATAGGACCTGTGTGGTAGTAGCGATTACAGAGAGAATTCTGATAGAGAACCTAATTATTGTTTTTAGGACCAACTGAAGATGTATTCACTTCGTAATTATCATAACGTTAACGCTGAAAATATATAAGGTATCGTTGATATCACGAGTCGTATGAATAAACATGTAACGTCCTCTGATCTTAGCAAATTACATTATTCCCTTAGGTTACAAGGGTTACATAATAATGTCACAGGTGGTAACGTTGTTTTTTAATGATAAAAAAAGCGAATGGCATTATTTGTAGGTAATTTCATTTGTTATTTCGTGTACTATTGAGAGCTGCAGTTTCTAAAGTCATATATGTTTTTCTTATATTAATATTGATTTTAATACGAGAAACATTAATTAACACTACGTTATAGCAAGAGCATTATCCAAAAAACACCATTAAAAATTTAAGAGACGGGAAAATTTTATGAAGTCTACAAAATGTCGATATTTGATAGACCTGTCAACGTGGAAAACGGAATTAAATTAAAAATTCAGCTATCGAATCGAACCGATTACTCGGTAAATCCCGTTCTAGAGGCGGGGACCGCGCGGTAGCGTTGATGACGTCAATATCCCTGTCCAATACTTCGGTACGGTCACGTGGCCGTACACTCGCGTACACAATGTACGTAATCACAATATCCTCTATATAAATGTACTCCCGTCTCCCGTTTTTCCCCTGCTGCGGGTTGGCGATTCCGATTGCTTTCCTATAAGCCTTTTCAGCATTTAGATAAAGATTTGCTACATGCCCGATTTTTATTAAAGCAGATGCATATAGAGTTCGTTAGATGATTAACATTTAATATGAATGTAGTTCAATATAATTTAAATGTTATGACCGCGTATAATGTTTCC
>DWTF01000085.1:0-16748 GCA_018250225.1 Udranomia kikkawai
ATAATTCACGTCTTAAACAATATCTAAAGGCTGTACTACGTTATTTATAACGGGCAATAATCGCAAAAAATCGCCATAATTAATAATCTACCACAACCATACAGGTTGTGATCTTAGGCAATTATCCAATCGCCTCGCCTTTATACACCTGTCTTGTTGACGTTTTATTACGACGGCATAGAGCTTAAAGTCGATCGCATCACGTACCAGCTGATACGAGCCATCGGGACCAACTTTGGCACTGATCATCGCTCTTATTTCTGATCCACAAGGTTGAGAATCGCTTAACGCAGACACCAGCGACTAATTACTGATCGTTGACCATTCGCGATCAACATTTTCCAACGCTCGTATTCCAACCGCAAAAGGTTGACGATCGCGCGAGGCAGAGGCTCGCAACATTTGGTCGCTAATCCATCCGAGTCGTTAAGGCACCGCTCGCGTATAATTTTATTCTAATACCAAAAGTGGGCGTGGCTGGCTACCGGGATACGCGATGGCCGGCTAGTTTATTAATTGCGATTATTTATCGCAATGAGTTTGCCGGTCCGAGATAATGGGCTAAGGACATGTGCACGATATGCACGTCTCGTGAAGATTAACAATGATGACACTGTGTTAATATTTTTCACTTAACGCAAGACGCTTTTTGTGCACCGTTTATAACTTGTGACATCTCATATTATTAATTTGGCTGGCGAGGGAGCAGTCTGATATTTCATGGCCGTCGCGACCCATGGTAAAGAGAGACGGTTATTGTACGTCTGAACAGCATAGTATAGTTTATAAAGATTTATTGAAAGGTAGAATCAAAAATCTTTAGACACTGAAATCCTTAGACATTCCATTTACTACAAATTCTCACAGTCTCGAACCACTGCACAACTACTTAGATCTCTTAAACCTAAAAAAAACTAAACGCTAATTATCCAACGCAATCCATTAGAAGGAAGCTTTCAGCGCGTCCTATTCACGCCGTCACACGCCGCGCAGTGCAGGGAAGTAAGAAAACGTAGACAAAAGCCACGTAAGTAGCTTCTAAAACATCATAAAGCGTCTCTAGATGCGAATGCAGCGACTGCAGCGGAATTAGCAAGCCATTTGAGCGAGCGACACAGTCACCTACATCCGCACGGAACTTCTGTGCAACGCTTTTCGTGGCGTGAACACTGTTTTTGTAAAGGTTTTTAGAGATAACGTCATAAGAGCTGAAATTTTCAATGGTAATAAATTAATTATCAAGGCTTTTCGGAGCCATATAGTCTGATCTATCGATATAAAATTTAGGTGATATCTGTACTGTACAAAACTGTTCGTTTACTTTTTTCGTGGCGTGAAGTCTTAATTAGAAATTATGTAAAGTCCTTCTGTTGTTGCACAGATATTATAATAACTTGTAAAGATATCATAATAATATAAAATCTTTCCGAAGTTAAGGGTATAACACAAGCCATTTGAAGGAGCTATACAAATGAAATCATTCTTATCCTTTAAGAATAACCAAACATAACTATTATACAAAATTAGAATGTCTACCTTGAGTTTTATTGTTAAGAAAGATTAAACTTGAACACAAATTTAGCTATTTATCCTAATATACATTGCAATTACGTCTAGTGTTTCACATATTCATAGAACACAGAACTTATCTCACGATCACTTGTTAGAAACAATGGACATATTGTCTGAAAAAGAAAAATACTAGCAGAGGCGTGGTAAGTAGCATCTAAATCATAAAGCGGGGTAGGCACGGAATTAGCAAGCCATTTGAGCGAGCGGCACAGTCACCCATATCTGAACAAAACCGTTCCGAGCTACACCTCGCGCTTACCTGAATCTACATTTAAGACGTGGGCTGTTACCATGTCTTGTTGTTTTTCGAGGACAACATTTTACGCTTTCTACCCTCGTTTTTCCGTACATTGCCTGTATGCTATAGACAGACTAAAGTCTATCAAAGTAAGAAATAATAACTATGCAAATTGTGATTGGGTCTGAATTCAAGCGATTTCTTTTCTATCTTTAATTCATATCTTTGTAATTCCACTGGACTAATATTTATATGTTAAAACGACGCTATATGGTGAATTGTGTGAATCTACTGCATTATAAACCTGATAATAAGTTTAATATCCGATTATAACATAATTATGGAATTAAGGAAAATTTAAAATATTCGAAACTATCACTCAGCATAAATTTAATTAATTATAATCATATTTCAGAAAACTTGTACTTAAAATATTTAAATGTCCTTTCTAAACTTTCGAGACGATCCGCTCAAAGCAGCATAAATGGTCACCCCAGTTTCGTAGCAGCGACTAGTTCTGAAACGCTGAATTTTTCATGCTCAGCCCCCGTCGCGCCGAGACGGCTTTTAGTCGCGCAGATTAAAGATAAAGTACAGGTGAAAGCTCCGGGAACGTTTTGTTGGCTTCGAAGCGAATGGGGTTGGAGGTTTTTGGGTTGTCGGGTAATTTGCACGGGCGCCTTTTGTGTCTTTGCGTCTTCAGATTATTTTATTAACTCATTGAGTTTATACAGAATGTTAAAACGACTTTATTTTGTGATCTAGGAGACAGAAAAAGATATAGAAAAAGAAAAGAAAGGTTAAAAAGTTCCGTACAATACCGTCACAATATATAAGCACAGAACAGACATATAGACGGCAATAGTTAAACCTAATCGGGCCGTAGACCGAAAAAAACGTGAGACTAATTATATAATCATTACAATACATTGTCTATTAAATAGACAATTGAACCTCGTTAGTATTCGCGACGGTCACTTTTATCTAGCCGGAAGTCGGTTTAGCACTAGGTTTATTTTTGGAAGCTAGGAAGTTAATGCAACGTGTTACAACGTGGTCGCTGGCTGGGTAACATCCGGCTACCTAAATTGTCTGGTTTATACTACAAAGTCATTACCTACAGCAATATCATAGGTAAGTTTTGTATAAGAAAAGGTTTAAAAGATGGTTGAACGTTTACGGTTCGACTCCGGAGGAACCACCGCCCTCCCTACTTCTGCCTTATAATTAATGCAGTGTTCATGCTGCTGTGTTCTGGTTGAAAGCCATTTGCAGTTAACCGAAAAAACCACCATCAGACGGACTGCATGCTCGTTTGATACCTCAAAATCAAGTTTCTAGCAAACACCCAAAAAACATTTAATTAGGTAATGTAATATCATTACCCAATTTCGAAGGAACCATCATAAAAAATGCAACCAACCTTTTTTCGGAGTCGATTAAAAACTTTCTCACCGTCCAATCGTGGCAACTTAAAGCCACGTCGTGATTGACACAAAGCCTAATTCGATCCCGCGGGTTGCGATCTCATTAACGACGATTATCGCATGCCTGTTGCACACGCCAGCGTCACTACGCATTGCATCGTATCACTACGAATGTACTCACTAACACGGTAACGCGAATAAAGTTAACTCAAAAGACAAGTAAGGCATATTGTTTAATTTTTTGCTATGAGTTGCAAACTATCTCTGAAATTTCTTTACTGACGCTGTAACACGAATAAAGTTAACTTAAAATACAAGTAAGGGACGTTGTTTAATTAATAACTGACTAACACAGTAACGCGAATAAAGTTAACTTAAAAGACAAGTAAGGCATGTTTAAGTTTTTTGCTATGAGTTGCAAACTATCTCTGAAATTTCTTTACTAACGCAGTAACACGAATAAAGTTAACATAAAAAACAAGTAAGGGACATTGTTTATTTTTTCGCAACCAGTTGCTAACTACCTCTGAGGTTTCTGTGTCCGAAATGCTTACAACCTAAATTTAATACTAAGTATTAAGACTGTACAGAAAATTCTTCGGAATCAATATGTGAAGTTTTATAGAATATGTTACTGTATTGTATGCTTCAACAATGATTTTCTAGATCGTAGATGTATTTACAATTGTTTATACAATTTACCAGTCCGGTATAAAGGATTCTTCTGTTGGGTTACTATAACGTCGAAAAGACAATGTCGCGTCACATAAATAAACCTACAAATAATACAACTTTAAGTATTGACTGAGCTAAAAATAGTAAACTCACATCGATCAAAGTTCTAGCGCCAGACTCCGCCGTTAAAGTTTAACCTCTAATCACATATCATAGGGTAGTTGCACCAAACGCCGACCGCCGGTATAAATTTCACAAGCCACGGAATTGTAAAGCGAGTGACACAAAGCCTAATTCCGTGGCATCTCATTAGCGAGCGACCTATGGCGGTGCCATCGAATGTTTTAATTGCATTGCACGCAGTGTAACGAACAGTTAGTTACACTACGCACACAACATGTATCTTTGTCATAAGTAATGTGGTAAGGGACTTAACCGAGGCTCTAACCTAGTCCTCAGGGGTAGCAACGCGTTTGTAATCGATATAAGATTTTTTTTACAGGTTGATTAATTACAGAACAATTAACGGCATTTTAATAGAATTGATCAAGCATCATCAGAATTGTATATTCACAGCATTAAATAAATTGTTGATTTTTTTATATAGCAGTAACCCTTTATTCGCTACAAAAGAAATAAACTTCCCTGGCGTGTGCCGTAAGAAACCACAGCAAATATTGTTCAATACTAACGTTAAACGCATTATTTATTTTATTTTGCATTAATACATCCATAACGTTTATAAAAAACTTATAAATATGAATGACTGACAAAAGCATGGTAGCAATGAATACCCGTATTGGCATGACAATTAGGGTAACTCACCCAAATGTAGTCACCTGAAGATATCAGCCGCGTGGCGCTATTGAAGCTATAACTCGTATTACATTTTTTATAACCCCTGCACTGACATGCCCCTCGACTGACACTGACATGTGAATCGTTGCGTCTGAATAAGACGTCAAAAAGGGCAATTTATTAGCGTTTCGAATACACGTGAAATTTATTAAGCGTTACATCGTTGGGGCGTTATTATTGACATGACAGGGGGTAACTTTATGGATACTGATAATAATTATTCAATGGGCATAACGCGAATGCGCACTCGAAATACCATTTATACGAGTATGGAACGTTTGCGCATTTTTCAAGCGCTACTGAACAGTTTTTTCGATCTGTAAAAAATATGAGCACCACAGACCATTAGCGGCGGCGATTTGAATTTTTTCATTAAAAAAGAACTGCAATGGAAAAAATGGAATTCTATGCACGAGTTTTATTTTGTCTTTATTCATTGAATCAACTGCGCGCCCGTTCAGCGCCATCCTTCCATTTCTAATAGCTGCAAATCGAATTGCGTTTCATCTGACAGATGGGCCCGAGCCCAGGCCGGCGGAGCGATGACAAATTTGCGATATTACATGCGGATTAATGTCCATGCACCATTTTTTAGGGTTAAATTGTCTTTTCTGGATCACCCTCATGAGATTTTAGAATGGGCTACCAAAGAAAATGCGACTCTAAAAACGCGACGCTACAGTTTAAATCAGTTCGCATCAAGCTCCGAGTTGGGGTCTATTGTTTCGAGTCTGATGTCGAGATCGCATAGGGTGATTCCCTGAGCTAGATGGCATCCGTACGATGGTTATCATAATCCCTCCATTGACATGATGTGATGACACATGTCGTGCAGTCGTGTTCTAAAATTTCTGTTTGAAAAAATCCGTGACGTGCGGTCGGTAACGGGCGCCTTTACCCTAATGACGTTGGTATAAGGGTTGTAATGTAAAATTTGGGCGGCAAAAGCGTATTCCGTTTCCTGGGAAGGTACGGAATGGACAGTTCACAATGTAAAACGTTGTTTGTATATGAAGATCGCTGTTTGAGCTTAGCTTTGAGTTTATTCGAACTGTATTTATATAGCTGTTGTCGAGAGCGAATTGAATTGAGTAGGCGAATTAATCATTTGAACCCTTCTCTGTCGTCTCCGTTTGTAATGAGAGCAAATGATCATTTGTTTACTGATCGTAGCTTTAAACATATGCCATTTGTATATGTAAAATAAACTTTATAAGTTTTGATACTCGATATGTTAATGCTACGAGTGGTACCGTTGTTTATTAATGCGTTGAAACCATTTTCGTGTCTGTAAAAAGATTAAATAAGAAGCTTATTCTCAAACTCAAATAGTCAACGATCGATTGTACATGAACCAATTGTTAACTTCGAAATCAATACGAAGTCAATGGCTAAATATTAGTCGAGATTAAAAACGACTAACAAAGAACAGGCAAGGGAGTCCAGGGAATTAATATGTAGTGTAATTACGATACCTCCGCGTGTGTTGGGGCAAACTGCAGAATCATAGGAAATTACAGGATCCTAAACAAATGGAACAAAAGCCGCCACCCTTCCGTCATCGAAATACTCCATAGCAGTATTAATGGGGACAATTTTTTAATATAGGGTGCACCGGAGCTTTTAAACAATTATCCGAAACGAGAGGACTGCAGATGAGATAAGAAAAACACTTGTTTAAAAAGTTTTAGAAAACCCAGTTTTGCAAAATACGTAATTGCACAAAAATTAGATAGGAAAAATATTTAAAAAGTTGCCAACATGAAGGTAAAGTATCATTTTCCCAATAGTTTAACTCTAAAAAATTAAATATTTCAAAGCATTATATCTGGATATGTACTTAAATTAAAAATAGAACATTTTGCGCCGTATTTTATAATTTTCCATTTTTGCTGAATAGAAAAATTGCGGGTCCTATTAATTTATGAGGGCTCAACTGGAAGCATTCACAGTGCTTCAAACCCGAACGCTACATGGACGAAAAATGCGAAAATAATCGTACGCAAAAACCCTCGCGACAAATGAACATCGGGGGCTCGAGAGGTCATTAAAGCGGGGCTCGATCTAAAAATGAGGGGGAGGCCACGAGGGGGGACTTTTGAGAACTCTGTAATTGGACCAGGGAGGGTCTCAAATCGCATTCGAACCTGCGGAGGCGGAAAGACGGCTCAACCGACTATAATTAACAACAAATATGGGTGAATCGATTTTTACAACATTCAAAGTACGCCCATTAGGTTATTTCGCGAGGCGAGCAATTACTCGAACAATAACCCTTAAATATTAACGTTAAAACCACGTTTTTGTGGGAAAACTCGGCTCGTTCAGCAACTGCCGCCGGTAATAGTATGTTGTGTTTTCTTTCGCATTTACAATGTTGTCGGGTTAAGCGCACTTTTTTATTTTCCTTTCCTTGTTTACGTAATTGAGTATTTTGTGAGCAAACGAAGGGCGCCGGTAATCGCTTCAGTAATTTGAATTCTACAGTAAAATACGCGTCGACCGTGCATTATTATTCAGCGAACTTTATGTTTTCAAACAAGGCGGCAATTTAGCCACGCCAAACTAGTTATCCACCGGGCGTAATACGGGGAAATGTGATTACATGTTTATTCTTGCATGATCTAATACGACACTAATAGTGGCCGAGTCATCGTTACGGAGAAAAAGTACGTGTGCCACGACCACACACTGTTATGAAAGCGTGAAAAAATAAGGCAAAAAACCAAAGACAAGGGAATCACGTCAACATATTATGGTAATAGCCGGGATATGACAACATCGGCAATAATCCTCTTTGTCCGAAATGGGCGCATTAGACGAGAGCCCGCTGGGACCTGTCCTTTGATTTTCGATACGATGGAAATTAATACATTATGTACGTGTGTTTAGGGTACATATTTAATATTATACATAGCGTGGCCACTCGATCTGATAAATATTTATGAGGAACGCGACTTACGATTATGTTTGTGGTCCATTAAGTTTGTTACAAAAAACCTGAAGCGACTTATAAAAAGTTGACGGAACTACATATAAAAATTAACAGTGTGTAGCGATGTGATAACGTGAAGGAATTAGTCGTACGAGCTGAGCTCGCTGCTTTGCCTGCATTCCCGAGGAGACATCGAAATAAACAATTGGTTATGAGAATT
The DNA here is from genome assembly GCA_018250225.1 of Udranomia kikkawai. Classification (NCBI taxonomy): domain Eukaryota; kingdom Metazoa; phylum Arthropoda; class Insecta; order Lepidoptera; family Hesperiidae; genus Udranomia; species Udranomia kikkawai. Next base: position 7,926 of record DWTF01000085.1, read on the forward strand.
TCTTGTATCATTTATGGTCACTGACGTTTCGTTATAACGAACATGGTGGTATATATAGAATCGAAGACATCGTTTGTTCAATTCTTAAAAAATTAAGGTAATAAAATTAAATGTTTTGCCTTGTAAAATTTTATTGTACCTTCTTCATTTCTTGTAATTTTAAAATCATATAAAAACGCACTAACAGCTACTGTTTAAAATTAAATTAACATTTAATTTATTACAAACACAAAACTTTTGTTAAAGTTAATATCGTTTCTATACAAAACGGGCAACATAGGTATAGAAGATTCTCTTTACAAACCAAAACATAAGCTATCTTTATACCTCAAATGAGTCATACTATACAGCAAACTGAGTAGCACCTGACACTGCCTACAAACCAAAGCGATCCAAAAGAAAACCCACAACTCAGTCTCATCTTCGGAAGTGAAACTACGATTACGCTCACACCCAACCAATCCCGCATTGAGACGTGAGATGTAAAGGACCTTCACACCCACCTGTCACCTAAACAAACATTCAATAAGGTAGTACAAGATGCGTAATTACAGGTCGGTAGAGCAGCCCGAGGTGGCGCACGCGATCGCTAGGGATGGCGATCCGATCGATTTATTTTACCGCTTTTTACCCGACTGCCAACACAAGGTGCCAGTTTTTACCCGACTGCCAAGAAATCAATTTATTGTTTATTTGACCGCTATCTACTCGACTGCCAAGAATGGGTCAGTTTAACGTAGGCTTTCAAGTCATAATATGGTTTGTAACAGCAACTTTGTTGGCATGAAGTTATTCCCAAACAGGGACCTTTTACAGGGGTTATAAATGACACAATTATGCAGTTATGTAGTAAAAAATAAAATAACTTATCAACATTACGAACACACGTCGTGCATTTCAGTTGAACCATCTCACTCATTATTTTTCATTACTATTTTACATAAAGATCTATATTTCTCAAATACAACACGAGATTTGAACAACTGTTCGATTCGAATCTCGTTAGAGTTCCAAAAAACATCGACTCGCCATCCCTAAGCAACGTGTCAAATAGCTCGTTAGCTGCCCCTCACAAATAGAAATATTACTCATAACTTAATCCCCACTTATAATAGATTTAACCTGCCATAAAATCATTTTTTGTCTGTGCAAATAGCGGGGTTGTCCGCATTAATAACGATTACCGAACAATGCACCTACTTGTGTGGTTATAATAGTCATAATTCATGTTTTTTCTAAGCGGATGATCGGGGGGTTATGGTACATTATATGGGGTAAGTTGGTAAATTGGATTTAATATTTTCGTTTATGGCAACACTTGTGTGAAATTGAACGCTCGTTTAAGGGCTATTTCGCGGATAGGGTTAATCCGTAACTGGAGTTGTATGGGGTCGCGGGTTATTGTATCGTTTGTAAACTTGTTACAAGGGTGGTTGGTATATCCATATTTTATTGTTATGTCAGCTACTTAAGATTAATCGGTTCGGTGAAGTGTGCTTCAGATGTGAATTTAATAGCATAGCGATAGCTTAACGTAATTGAAGTTTCAAATTTGAATTCCAGAAGATGCTACGATTAGCTCCAAATTTGAATTCCAGAACTGAAATCACGATAAGTTCCAAATTTGAATTCCAAAACTGAAGCCACAATAAGTTCCAAATTTGAATTCCAGCACTGCAGTTGTTCCAACTTAACAATTCTTACAGTTTACAAGTGTAATCTTTTTGAACGAACCGACAACAGACAGGAACTATAGTTACGTAGCACGTTAATCCTGTAGGGAAGAGGGGGGAGGAGGGGGTGTTAATCACTGCACAATGATGAGAATACATAGCTGTGCAGTCGTATTGAGTCTCGTGCCGGAATCAGATTCAATACCACTATTATTAAACTATTATAATGTTGTAATTAATTAAATTATTATCGTAATAGCAGTTTCTAGTTTGTAGGTCTTTAGAAATATTTTTTATGAGGAGATCAGTGTTAGACAAAGACAAACAAATAAATAGTCGAACCTGGACACATTAAACATAAAGAAATAAAACATACAAAATATGGAACTAGAACAAAAATATACACTACACATGACTTGTTTTCACAAGTATGAACATAAAATCAAAATTAAAAACTGTTTTATTCGATACAAATATACAATCGAATTTAAAAAAAATCTTGTCAGAAGTGGGATTCGAACCCACGCCCACAGAAGTGGACTGCGACCTGAACGCAGCGCCTTAGACCGCTCGGCCATCCTGACATGTCTAGAATATTCGAAATTAGGTTTTCATTTCATCAACCATTAAACACTAACCAATCGAAGTTATTAAACGTTTTAAGACATATATTTTAGCTAGGTGTAATAGTTAAAGTAACAAAGAAGAGCGTTGCGATTTGAATATAAATTAATATAGTGTATGTCTACGGATGTTCATGGACTATGATACCACGTTACGACTTTTCTCAGTAATTTGTCCAGTATTATGTATACCTACCACATTTCTATCAAACGTCCCTCGTTGCAGAAAGAGATTTGGACATAAACTTTACTTGTATTAATACTCCGTGGTCTTCGTGCTTCAATAGAAACGAAGCATTTCAATCATTACAAGTATAAAAAGTGTATTTGTTGATGTTTTTGATAATTGCTGTATGTTTAGGCAATAAAGGAGTCCTTCCGTTTTCGTACAAGCAAAGTAATACTTCGGATTACGACTAAAAAGCATGGGTTGGGCCGCAACCCTTTTATGTCCCACTGCTGGGCACGGGTCCCTAAACGGGGGAAGGGCTTAATTAAAAAGCATAATTGTATGTATCGTAGTATGTATGGATACAGTAAATGAATAACGATTGTATGGTGCGCCAAATCCACAGTAAAACATTTCGCCACTAACCCCGGCCGCGCCGTAAACACTTACTCTAAATCTGCACGTTGACAAATTTGTACTAGCTACCCCTAGCCACATATAAAATAATCAGAAGGGTTGGTGGGGTGGGGGGTGTAATACTTTTAAAAGCGCCGTCCCGCCAGCACCCTTCAGCTCTTTGTACGAGATCTCATTGTGCGTGCATTCTAGGGTTGTCACACACTTTTGTTGAATTATCCCGATTTTTTGGCTTGCTTTTCGTTTTTTTGTAACAATCACATGTCATAAACTGATTTTCTTTATAAATTGTCAGTTTCAGTAATGTTGACATTTGAAAAGGAATTCGAAAAATTTACGGGGGCTTTATATATCTGAAATCGATTCGTACCTTCCAGAGTATCTACCTATAAGAAGTTTGAAAAATACACTTTTATTTATTAAAACACCTTTAAAGTTTCCTGATCATACTATTAAATACAACACATATTAAATACAATACAATTCGAAGCGATAAATAAAAATGTGATATTATCATATTACTTCATAGATAATGGCATTTTATCGTGTGTGTCAACCCTAGCTGACTACGAGCGGGATCTTTTCGAAATTAAGAAAAATCCTGTTCCAACCCCTTTGTCGCGCACGACTTCTGTATATGATATTGTACTTTTAAATCTTGCACTTGTATCGATGGATTAGATTTATATTGGATGCCAGAGCATCTTCATATTCATGTGAGATGTGCATGTGAGATATAACAATATGTAAGGAAATTCACATGTACACACTACTTGTATATGTGTTTCATTTGGGTTAATGCTCCGAAAATTTGACTTCAAAATGTGATATGAAAGATGTTTGTTGGTGTCGACTACTAATGTTTTAGCTTTTTATAGTGTGTAAAGTTAATAACATGAATTGTTAAAAGGATCTTTTTCCGAGATAGTATTCGATATCGATCGATTCGATCAGATTAGGATCTGTATTAGTCGTATTTTCATTCGAATTCTGCAAAGAATTACTACATATGAGTCTATTAAAATTCTGATGACGAAAACTAATTATTTTCTTATAAATATTATATCCAAAATTTGGATAAACAAATAAATGAATCGATAGTATTTAAGTTTCAACAGTACGACCAAAGTAGTCCGTGTGTACATTGAGACATTAGAAAAGGAATACAAGTTATTTAGATAGAAAGTTCTAGAAAGCAATGCTATGCTATAGAGAAGAAATGTAGATGTACATTCATACGATAGCAGGCTAGGTATTAGACTAGAAGAACAAAAGCAATGGAAGGCGCTATGTAGCTGTCTGTGGCTTAATGGATAGTGTCTAGCGCGTACAATTCTCTATCGAGCTACGTACGTAGCCTCGTAGAACTGCAAGATGGAATCGTGGAAATAACGTGAAATCATAGCTTTCTGCTTGCCATTTCATGACATGTAAAGTTTTTTTCCATGTGTACAGTAATACAGATGGACTGTATAGATCATTTATAAATTGTACTATAGTATACCTACTAGCTGACCCGGCGCACTTCGTAGATCATTTAAGATTTTGAGGCGCTACGAAGCTTAAAAATTCAAATTAAGAATATGTGAGTGCCTTTTGAGTCACGTAATTAAAATTGGTAGTATTCCGGGAACATATATCTATTATATTTAGTTTATTTTGAGATTAAGAGATACCCCGAAAACTTATTTTTCAAAGCAGAAATAAGAAGCCGGAAGACCGATTATTTTATTTCCAAAATTATAAGATCTACGTTACTAAAATATTTGTCAATGGTACTAACAAGTAAATATCAAATCAAAAAAATGACATGTCGCATTTAAAAACCTGATTCAATGACAAATATTCTTGTAGTCATTGGCTTTCTCGTCGCGAATTTCGACAAACGTGCTCAAATTAAAACCGAGTACCGAGAACTAATGACAGACATACAGACGGCGGACAATAAACAATTATAATGTAGATGTCTATCGGCGGCTTACCAAAGCGACGGTGACGCTCGCGCACACTTATTGAACCCTAAACGAGCCGACAAAGCAACTAATAATGTAATTCGTACTTCCGATTTGATGACTCAGCGTGTGGCTCGAAGGGAAGGAAGCGGCGATTTGAACTTTGGTAATCGTCTGTGATAGAAATTGTGAGATCACGTGGAAGTAGCGCATTTGGAATTGTTAATTCAAAATCGAAATATCGTTCGCTTTGGTAAATTACATGACTGGTTTTAGTGATCAAATCGTGGATAAACTTACGTCTGTACATTGTGCAGCCAAAATTTACTAGTGGTAGTGCAAAACGTTAGTGTTAATCTTAATAAGAGCAATCGAATGAGGATATCTAATAATAATTTGATAACTTCACCATATTTTTTAGGAATCGAACGAATCCACCACCTTATGTTACTAATGAGTTGTGTCCGCTACATCTAGAGTTTTGGACCACTTAACCAGTCCATTGTTTTAGAGGCTGTACGGTTCAAGGGCAAGCGAAGTTGGGGAATGTGGCCTAGCTTCCGGTAACGAAGGCTCTATTGTGGGCGGAATACTTATTAGTGGGCCGACAGTTTGATCGATGGTCGGTCATTGTATCATAGTAGATTGAATGATTAAGGACCTAAAGATATGCCTTGGTGCATCCCATTTTTTAATTTTTTTAATAATTAATGACTGACGTTCGTGATGTGTAGTGAAACATAATGTAGTTCGAACGAAACCAATGATAAGATAATCAAGCGAGATGATGAGATGAACCTAAATGAAGATTATTTTTACAATAGCAATATATTTGGGGTCGCGTATAATTGGACACATATAGTAGTATACATTATGAAATGCGGTAAGAAAAGAAGGCCTTGTCAATTCACGATTGATTTGCTAAACGTTATTGAGTCTTCAATAATAGTCATGAAAATCTGACATATCTTGTATTGCAGCATTCTCAAGTAGATAGCGAAGATAAAGATCGAAAACGATCATTGCGTACCTAAATGTATAAATTAACAGTATCAAATCGCAATATCTTTACGACATTGATTAAAAAGGAATGTTGATATCGTATGTAATAAACTCCCCATGAAGGAAATGCAAAGTAAGCAGATTGACGTCACCGCAGAACGCCGTAATCTTCAAAAAAGAAAAAGACGCACACGACTTTACACCTAAACCGAAAAACTGTTGATTACGCTTCCCCTCGGCTGAGAAAACGGCAGCGGGGAAAAAGAATCTCCTAAAACGTCATTATGGACATAACTCCGGTGTCCCCGGGAATATCTGCCATACAAAATACTTTAAGCGGAAACCCCATACGCATCAGGAGTCCCGACAATGGCGCATCTCGCAATCGCAAGTAATAAAGGCGCCCACATTAAAATCTTATCCCTTTCTTAAATAAAAAATTCACGAAAAAATAAGAGAGGATATCTCCCCTCTATTATTCAGTGGAAAAGCACCCCGACCCACCCCCGCCTCGTACGGCCCGGAACCGGCCGCGCGGCTCTGAAGAAAACACAAAGAATTTCTAACTTTAACGTCTACGGTACAAAGTTACAATTGGTGTGTCGGCCGTAGTGGTTGGCATGTACGAGAATCGACTCTATTACCGGTTGGTAAGGTCCACGATCGCGCGTATCGATGCCGAACGGCGGTAGACGAAACAAGGCTTAGTCGTTAGTATGGTATTTGAAAATGAGATGCAGTGTGGAGGCAGGAGGAGGGTAGGCAGGGGTGGGTCTCGAAATCCGAATTACCAGGGCGTGTGTAATGATTTTCCCGGGCGGAATTATGCCCGGATCGACGAGGAATTGGCGACCGGGTCGGATGTTCTTTTTAGGGTCCGTTGCATTGAGCGTGGAAATCGATAGGGCGGGTAAGACGAGAAATGATGTTGAACTCGTACAGTTTACTATGTTCTTTTATAATTTTAAAATATCTGGAAAAATTCATATTGATTCCGTCGTGATTGGGGTCGTGAACTAGCCTAGCTGCCAAACAAGCTCCTCTATTCTTTACTTAAAACCATCGTGTTCCTCGTGTATCTATTTTAGTCATCTATTATGTACTTAAATAATGAACGAACAAGAAAAATAATTCACCAACATTTGTGAGATGTATAGAAAACATTACTTATATCCGTATACGGCAAGACAGAGTTCCCTCAAGTATTTAGTCATGTATAAGGTAGGTGCCTATGCATGATGGAAGAAAAATATAAACAATATCCCTCCTTATCAATATTCCTAACTTTTTAAAGAACATCTTACTACTCTATTAGTACATAGACTTGGGACATGGCCGTTCCTGAAGTACTTCTGTTATCAATACATTTAGAAATGAAGAAGGAACACGAAAAAATTGTACAATTTCTAACCTTTCACTAAAATTCCTAAGTATTTTACCAAAGGCAGCTCAGTAAAGTCCGTTAGTACAACTTGGGACTTGGCCATCACGATTACGTGCCGACGATGCGTCGTGATGATATTATGCCCTAATTGGGTTCTCTATTTACGTACATGTTACTATAAACTACATTTGAATTTATGTGTTTGTTGTTCGTTCGTCTTGCGAGGTTTTTCATGGTTTTAAAGGTAGACTGGTAATTCAGTCTATCATTTTTTAAGAGAACTCCTAATAAGTATAAGACTTAAGAATACAAATAGCAGATGTTATGGAACGTCTCATGAACTATATTTATTTATCACGTTACATAAAAAGAGAAAGAAAAGTGATATCAGCGAAAAAGTAGCAAATGCCTTGTTACCCTATGATTAAGATGGAGTGCCACTAAATCGGTGTTCATTTCAATACAAAACATGGCTACCCGATAGTTATCGGGATAGTTATCTAATATGGAACGTCTCCGAAACGGTATTCATCTTACCACATGGGATCTTGAGGAATGGTGCTGGCGAAAGCTGCCAAATTGGTAACTCTATTATTACAAGAAAAATGCTATTAAATACAATCACCGATCTTCCTCAATCCCAGATAACAAGTACAAAATAACATTTTATAGATCGTATAACTGCAAGAAAGATCCAATTTAAACTTCATACGAATTCCGGTACAACAATTAAAATCTCCGAAATACATTACAATTACACAAGTCATTTAAGATCGCGCTAGTACAGTTCAGTAATACACCGAATTTACGCAGTAGGTGGGACTAAACCATACCCACGTTAGACGTATTCCCGTAAGTCAGGGAATATGACTTCGCATATCAACAAATAGTAATCACTATGTATACATCTAAGGCAAAATTATGCTTTTCTTATATGATTTGAATTTTACTTTCTCTCTATAATCAATAAATAACGCTGAAACAAAAGGAAAAATCGCGTAACTCCCGATTTGCGTAAGTCTGGGTAGCGTAACTTGGAGGTATTATTATACAGTACAGTAGGTACAGTCGCGCTCGAAATAGCTTGTTGTTAGATAATTCTATTTAGGGACACGATCCGTTTACGACCGGACGGCAATAATATAATTAATACCCACGTATTGTAATTAACGTGTTTTATCGGTTAACAATTGTGTAATGGAAAATTACTTATCTTTTGAAACATTAAACATATATTTTCGCATATCAGAAAGAGGCAAAATATTTTGAGGCACGACAGCGAAGGGAACACCGTTACACCTATTGCTCCCTTATAAGAACGGGTTCTTCCTGCTATATTCTGGTTTGAAGAGTGTAAGAGAGGCGTTCCAACTTAGTCTTCAGAGTAACAACACATTTTTAACCGACCCAATAAAACTTCGATCCTGTCTAAGGTTGGTTACAGATGTCCATGGGTGGTAGTGACCACTTACTACCAGGGGTATTTCATGACCGATTGTTACCCTCAATATTTTAAAAGAAAAGATTTCAACATTTCATACACATATTACCTTAATCCTTAAAAAAATTCGAAATAAAAACATTGGATTTAATCCGATATAAT
>DWTF01000086.1:0-16695 GCA_018250225.1 Udranomia kikkawai
AACAAACATTCATGGTTTATAAAATATTTTCACAATACTCACACACAATATAACAGGACAATACCGCCCGCCACAAAATTCATTTGCGTGTACCTTAAGTAGGTATTAGTTGATACACATACATCTATTCCTCAAGAAAATTAAATTTATAAATCAATTTTTCAAATTATGTAATATTTTAAGGCTTAAACCTGGTTATTAAGTTAATTCAAGAAATAAATAACGGTTTCCTGATAGATACAACAATATTGCGTAGTTTCAATTCACTTTTTGCTACGGAGGTTCACGAACCCAGTAGAATGTTTAGAGAAATAAGTGGTTCTCTTCAAATGGAGGGAAATCTTGAAAGTGAAACACCGTGCGAAAAGTGAATATAGTGCTAACGGCCTTGCAAGTTTCTACATATATTTGAGTTTGTATCCAGCAAGTCTGCAGTGAAATAGTGTTTTTAACCCTTTCATACCGCTTCTAAAACTTAACTGCAGAGATACAAAATATTCTTGTTAAAAATGACATCAATAAGAAAAAAAACCTATAGACCTATTTTCAAACATTCAATATCGTGACCATTATACTTAATAAAAATATATTACTTCCCGAGGGAGAGAGGGCTGTTTTGTATTTGGGTGCGCATCGCGGAAATAAAAATATAGGACTGCATGACTCACACGAATCGCAATGGTTCATAGGTATCTATAGTTATTAATATGTACGTGTACCTACAGCTGTTGAGAAATGACCTCATTGCCGGGAGTAGGGCACGCCGTGCCGCTCATCCCATGCCCTATATAAAAGTATTCTATTGCAAACTGCACTAGTTATTACCTACCTTTATCAGTTGTTCTGTCCCCTTGATTGATTGCTTCGCTCATTATTATGCCATTACTAAGATACGTAGTAGCACGGTACTTACAGTACCGACTTATCTATAATATTACCTACATGACGACAATCCTGTGTTATTTTCCTGTCAGATTATTTTCATTACTGTATTCACGGTCAACACAAAATATTTTCGAATCGAAAGGTTTATTGGCGATTTGATTAAAATTTGATTAAAAACCCGCTAATTTAGGTGACCGAATGCTCATAAATGATCCTTGGCCTTTGGACATATAATATCTTTTCACTATCATTGTTAAGAGATTCACATGTATGAATTAATTGTTATTTAGTATTTTAGTATGAGTATATAAAATAACTGCTTCAATTAACAGTACCGTACGTCTCTACACTGGACTAGACTCTACATGTAGTCATACATTGTAAAAGTAATGCTAAAATATGTATACGCTACGATGCTACGAAATCACCTGCCTGGTTGAAAAAATTTAGTACGCATCGTATGTCGAGAACTTTATTCATAGATTTTGTACGTTTTTGTACAAATAAAAGCTACAAATAAAGTGTCACAAATAGATTGCTTACATGCGAAGGATTAGGAATTACATCAACGTCAGATCTGCCCTCTGTTATGGTACGGTTTAAACACCCAAATAACCAATGTTTTTTCCACCGACATAACCTTAGATGAATAAAAGCTCAATTTATTATAGTTACGTTTTCACGCTTTAACTATTTATCCAATTGCAATGTTTTATATCTCATTGTTTTATTTCACATTGTCGGAGATACCGAAAAGGATACTCGTACCATTTGTCGTGAAAGAACTGTTCCCGAGGGGAATTGATCGCCAGCGAAAGCGTATAAAATATCTTAAAACATTCATGTTCATGTTCCCACTCATGTTTTTGTATATTATCCACAAAAGTGGGAGTTAACCTCGCAAATCGAAAAAATAATAGAAATAAATTTGATCGTTAAATGGAGGAAACTCCATAATAACCTTGACAATAAGTAATGACGTAATTTGTTAGACTTTAAATACAATACTTATGTATTGTAGTTGTCACGTACATTGTCTAAAATTTATAATATTACATTATGTAAAACTTTCGTAATAAATATATATTGTTGTCCTTCATATAAACATTCACAAAAAAGACTACGCATTGCGACTGTTACTTTAAAATACGTAGACAAGTGACAATGTTATAAAAGAATGGAAAATGTCGAATATTGGTTGAAAATTGACAATGTCTATTGTAATTATTGTTAGTATGCTGTTAAGTGAAACTAAAAAGGGAAAGTGATTAGCGCCAAATTGCGTCATCATGGCGATTGCATGGTGTTATTGTATAATACCTACGTCTTTCACCCAACATGTAGGGTAGAGTTTGACGTTCGACCTTCTGAGGTCCATTAATAGGGGAAAATTATAATTGGACATCCTGGATTACGTAACTAATTATCATTTTTACGCTCAACGAGCTAGTTCCCTTGATTTCATTCAGTGAAGTCATAGCCCTAATCTTTTTGCCAGTTTAGATATTGTTTCTTACTTCCAGGTAGCTACTACACATATGATATCAATACAATAAATGCCGATATCTGACTAGATACGTAATTGATAACAATAACTCTAGATGTATTGTATTTCGAATGAATATCTATTTAACTGACTTAGGATAGGGTGTCGCGGTGTACCAGGTACTCAGTGTGGCCTTCATACGTGGGTCAGATCATTTAATCTAGACTTAATATGGCACCCACAGCACGGCGGAGGTGTAATAGCGTATTCTTGCTCCCACATATAGTAGTTCACAAATTGAAACAACAATTTATTATGCACTTTGCTATTGTTCACAGGATTTCATTACGGCAAGGTCACCCAAATCAGGATTTGATGTCATTTCCTTGTTTATTTATTTCTACATCAATTTTTACGAGACCGCTCATGACTCTACCACTCTTCTGATTATCTTGTAGTAACAGCTGTTGCACTGCTATTTTCGGTTTAAAGGTGGTAAGACGAAAATTTTTGTGGCGTTCCATCTTAGGTAGAATTTCAGGTTGGTTTGTTTTTCGTTAGGATTCCAGTTCCAAGTATTTGGACTTACTTTCAAATGTCCATCTCCTCTACATACTTGATACTGTAAAATAATTTGCAAATTTTATTTCATAAAAAGACATTGGTTGTTGTTTTATTACTAATAATTAAATGCAAATTAAGCATGCTCTACTTTTTATTTGTGATAAGAACTAGAACAATGGACTTATAGAGTGTTACAATAAAAATATACCTAACATCTTAACTATATGTTTATTAACATAGTGCTATTGAGGAGCTAATACAATTTGTAACTGGTGATAGTGACGATACCCCGGTAACGTTTCAAGCTTTATTCTCACCACAAAATCACAATTAGGTATGTTTTCACGAGTCGAATATATAGTTATTTGTCACTGGTGATATGCTTTCTTCTCAAAAAAGGCTAATTTTGTTGAACGAATTGACTGTGTATACCTTATATAGGTGTATTGTACAGACACGATAGAATCTTGTCAGAAGAATAAGTAAGAGCTCCTATGTGAATTTCAAACAGAAACGTTTTTCTCCGTCTTGAACTTTGCGGCACAAAACAAATCTATGGCGATAGGTATTATACATACTAGCGAATCGGTTGTCCAAGGTCGGTGATGTAATGGCTGCTTTTAGAGCTAAAACGTGATTTGCTATGAAACTCAGGTCGTCAATAAGTCTTGAATGGATGAGACAACAGTGTTTGGTTACTTTTGAATGACATCATCATCGTTAGCGCTATTGCGTCTTTTACCTTGACATTGATAACTTCTGCCTAGCTCAGGTGATAAGACGTGCTTAGGCAAATACTTATTACTTTTTGGGAGAATAATTAGTTAATTAGGTGTATCAGTTAGGTAGGTTAGTATAGGTCTTGCATCATGATGTGATGTTGTAGGTTTTTGTTGTTGTTCGTTGTAAATGTGTAAAAACTTATTATAATACTATAGTAAAATACATGATGTTTTTTATAATAACGTTATTTTTTAAATTATAACGTTTTCTGTGTTTGAGTTTGTCGATTTATCAGCGTAAGTGGCGTCATCATTGCATTTTCGCAAATTACTTACGATATTCTTTGAACCTCATTTTTACCTAGTGAATGGTAGGTACCATTTAAGAAAGCAATATTCTCGTAACACCTTGTTTTTCCTGATCGTATATTAGACTTCTTTTATACGGGGTTGGTTGTAGACATTAATCCTAACATTGGCTATAAAGACACTAAAAGACCTTTTCAAAAGGCTTTTCCAACGCTGTTTGTAACAGTTTTAGCATACAACATTTTAATTATTAGGTATATCGTTTGGACACTAAAAGACCAGGTTATTTCTAAAAGGCTGTTGTAACGCTGTTTGTAACGGTTTCAGCACAATGTCCGAGGAACAAGCCCAGGAGGCGGTGGAGCAGGTAACTGAGCAGGTGAAGGAGGTTAAGCTGGAGAATGGCTCCGCGCCAGGGGCTACCAATGGCACACCCGCCAAGAACGGAGACAATGCGATACCCTTTAAGGTACGATGTAGTTATGATTCTGCAGTAGCGTGATGATGTGATGTGACGTTTTACTGTCTATAGCGCTGTCATAGAATACTTAAACAGGTGTTCTTTGACTCTGTTATGAAAACACTAGAAGCGTTAGAATTGATAATGGAACTTTATTTATAGAATTGATATGAAAACTTCATGAAAGTGTTTTCGCCACTTGAAATATTAAATAATTTTGAAAAAAACGGCAGGTAACTCATTAAACAGCTATGCTATCACGTTATCACCATTCAAAGTCTTTACGTGTTAATTTAACGGGTAATGCCTAGCTAACGACGCTAACGTTCCTATCTGCTATCAAACAAGCGTGAAACAGTCTACTTATTGTGGTATCGGATACATTTCAGACATGCAATGCCTACGGACTTTATAAATAACTTCTTAGTGAGGTCGGATAGCAAACATGTTTAAACTGGAAGTATATAATCGTGCAAATGCATTCAGGTAATTTGCAAATAAAAGTAAATGTAGACATTTGTTAATTTTAAAATTGGAAATTAGTATTCGAAGTTAGTAAGTAAGGTATAGTAAGTTATTTTATTCTTTCTTTTTGGACTGAGACTGTTCTGATTCCTTTTCAATTTTGATATTTTTCTAGATAAATCAATCAATTTTGCTAGGATTGAGTCCTCGAGAGGCTAGCTACATATTGGCTATAAGGCCCACTATATGTCTGTTTTCTATTTTGATTATATTTCATTAGGAACCACGAATGGCGCGCATTAGATTTGCGTTTCAACACAGCTATATTTTAAGTGCACCAGACCTTGTGGACCGAGATCGTGTATTTACATTTTGTACAACGAATGATACTATGTGCGCATTAGATGTTTGTAGCATGATTATTTCTGGAGACAAATTTAAAAAAAGGGAACTCAATATTGAAAACCTCATTTTTGAAATAGGTTAAATACAAGTACTTATACAGTTCTATAAAAGTATACTATACTATATATGTATACCAGCATATCTTCTACTTGTATGGTTCGATCTTAACAAGATTATTTGATTTTACTTTCAGGATGCATTTAAAGCTTTCTCCAAGTTCGGAGACCCGAAGTCTGATGGAAAACACATCACTCTATCACAAAGTGACAAGTGGATGAAACAGGCTAAAGTTATAGACGGAAAGAAAATAACTACTACAGATACAGCTATTCATTTTAAAAAACTCAAGTCAGTTAAAGTTGGCATTGAAGATTATCAGAAATTCCTGGATGACTTAGCCAAGAGTAAGAAGGTAGAACTGGAAGACATAAAGAAGAAACTAACGACTTGTGGTCAACCCGGTATCACTACACATGTGAGTAAAAAAGTACTAGTTAGCATCTAATTGAGGGCTGGCTAAACTTATGACAACTGAATAACGTTAAGAGTTAAATATTATTGAACATTCCAATATCTCATTTTTGTAGGTAGGTAGTCAACATATGGAAGTATGTAGTTCCATATTCCACCTCTTATGGCTTAATATGATTTCTCTCCGTTGGTTGAATCAAATTGGAAGCAGTTTTTTTAAAGCTGTCTGTTATTATTATTTTTTAATCACAAATATTACTCATAATATGGCTATAATAATCTTGATTACTGAAAATATGTTCGCTACGATTGAAGTTTGGGTAGGCTCCATGTATGCGTAGATAACGAGTATGCAGCAGATATCTACATGAAGTATTTTCATAGCTCGAAGATCATGCATAGTCACGTCTCGATGTCTCGACGGATATTTTTGTTCTGCTTTCTTTGTCGCTTTCAGTAGATAGAGTGGAATTGGGTCAATGCGCCCTACGTTTCAAAATTTTAAGTGCTTTATTTGTCATTGCCTCTAGTCAGAGTACAGGCTTTTAAAGAACACACAAAAATAATTGGGATTTCGAGGTACGATGACCAACTACTATTAACGGATTGATATTTTT
The DNA here is from genome assembly GCA_018250225.1 of Udranomia kikkawai. Lineage (NCBI taxonomy): Eukaryota > Metazoa > Arthropoda > Insecta > Lepidoptera > Hesperiidae > Udranomia > Udranomia kikkawai. The sequence goes on from DWTF01000086.1 coordinate 6,385, forward strand.
CTGACCGATTCGATCTGAATCTGACCGATTTTGTGATGAGTCAAAAACCTGGTCTGGTAGACCAGGCAGCGGTAGTATCTTCTTTACATTAAGACCAATGAGCAAATTACATATAATATTTTGAAGTTATTCATTACATAAGCTAACATGTAATTCTTTTTATATGCCTACGACATCTTATTATAGAACACAATTAACTTTAAAAAAAGTGGTTGACTTAGTATACTTAGCCATGTTGCCCCATTAGCGTAGATTCTTATCGTAATAGAATGACGGGTTTTAGAATTGCTATCGACAACAAACGATCTCGGTCATGTATTTTTATGTCTCCATCAATTATTGATGAGCACGTAATCATTAGCACATGTATTGCGGTGACTAACACACCCATATGCATACCTACTCAGGGCACAGAGACATCATAAAAAATTTCAATACACATCTAAATTTTTAAAGAATTCTCACTGATTCCAAGTGGTTGAAAAATTTTATTGAAACCTTTGCTCAACTTGAATCTAGCAGATAGGTGTGATTATTGTTACATCTGACGTAGTCCGTATTAAATTTCAGTTAACGAAGTCTCCAGCAGCGGCGGCAGCAGTCGACAGATTGACAGACACTAGCAAGTATACTGGTTCTCACAAACAACGTTTTGACGAGACTGGGAAGGGGAAAGGCATCGCAGGCAGGAAGGACGTCGTCGACGGCTCCGGTTACGTCACCGGATACCAACACAAGGACACATACGGCAAACCCCATTAGATGTAAGCCTAGTGATGTCTACGTATTCACACTGTTGGAATACAATTTTTATTCCCATAAATTTCTCACTTATCTTGTAAATCTATCATATTAAATTTTAGAATATCCTTAATCTTAATTCCTTACAACTTTTTGTATATTGACCTAAAATTTCAAAATGCGTAACCAATATATTTTGTACCTACATACGACATTCCGATTTATCTATTATACGAAATCTTTGTAAGTAGATTAAACCCTATTTTTGCATGATGATGATGATCATATTTACGAAATTTTTAAGATTTTCAATGCGTATTTGAGATCTAGTCGAGAGTAGATTAGGTTCAATTAGAACAACATACTACTCCATATTTTAGTCCATGTTTGCATTGATTGGGTGAGCTGAATGTGATGTTCTGATGTTTGACATATTAGGAAATTATTACTTGCATGGTAATAGTTTTTTTGGCAGTCAAATGACAACAAAGAATGGTTTATCAAAATGAATGTGAGTGACAAACCGCGCTAAAAGCGTGAGAACATTACAAGGTGTGTCTGTTATGACTAAGTATTTATGAAATTATTAATTGTTCAACGAAAGGCAGCACTTTATATTCCCTTAGAACTTTGTAAACATCCTTTTACAGTTAAATATTGTGCTCCATATTTCTCGGAAAATAAAGCTTTTAAGTTAATGCTCTTATTGTAAAAAAATAAAATGATTATATTAAAATATGCTGCTAATATATAAATGATCTCTTGATAAGACGTAACAACAACCAACATTATTGTAAGCTATTTCAGAAGTAACAAAGTAATACTGTAATTTTAGTAGGTTGTTTATCAATTGCAATGCAAAATGGCACTCGATTTTAGAGAAGTACAATGTTATAAACACGATTTTACAAATTAAAAATTACCCCATCCGTGATAAATGTACCTTTAAATTATTTAATACCTAAAATATAAAAATAAAACGATTATATTCGAAAAGAGTTTTCTTGTACACCCTATGTTTGAGTACATTAGACATGCACCCACGTTGCACACAAGCATACAACCCTTTATTGACAAAACACTTGAAAGCTCTCAGCTCGTACGCAAAGACCACACAATCGTTGGCTTACAAGCTTCGCGGTTGGTAGATTTACAAAAGGTTGCTCAAGTATCCTCCAAGTGTCCAGACTTGGGGGCAATAGTGAGCAATGTATTTTTATTGAGGCCCTGTGAACTTCTTACAAAGGTACGTCAGTGATGATTAGTAAGACTTTCTATTAGAAACTTGTATACGGGATAGGGTTTTTACTGAAATATGTAGGTATCTGAAGACATTTTACTGCAAATAAAATTAATCACGAAAGTACAGAACTAAAGCACTTCCTACCGCCTTAGTGACCTAAGCCTAAGTAGACCTAAACGAACGGGTTAGGGTTTCAGCATAAAAAAAACTTTTATGATTCTTGAATAACAAACCGGTGTCAGAGCCCTTTAATGTAAAAAAAGTTAACACGTTCAATGCCACCACAATTTTTATGGTGGATTCATAGATGCCGCCTATGTTGGCGTTTAATAAATGAACACACCTAGCGCGTCCATGGCTTTGTACAAGTTTTTTTTTTCACATGAAAATATAAATGATCTTTACACCCGGGCTACCTAAAAATCGTGTATTTAGTGTACACTGTAGTTTTGAGCCAGTAATAAGCATCCCTTATTTCTATATTCCTATAAACTGTGAACACGCCTTGCGTGTTGCCGGTATTGTAACGAAATTTACATGAACACATGGGACGTAAAACGTAAACGCGACATAAAACGTGTTAAACTAAACGTTGGCAGAGGTATTTTATACGTGTACTAAGTTTGAAACGAATCGGTCAAGTAGTTTTAAATGGCAGTGACTTTGAAAAAGTAGTTTTAAGAAAAATGCAGTTAAAAGATCAGGAGCTTAAGTTTAGATAAGACAATCTTTTTTCTTTCAACTTACACAGAATATTAATTTCAGCTTCATAGAAAAGACTCGCTTGTCTCCATCGCTTGTAAGGTATTTTCAGGAAGTAGTGTATTTATGCCTGAAATTTTGCAGACAAGCGCAGTTGCACTACCTTCCCGAACGTCACCTATTTTTAGAGGTACAGTGTTAAATGACAGGAGCCTATCTAGATAATAACTTCTTTGTATTCAGAGTTTTACTAAGATCGACTTGAAATTGGAGTTCTTGAAATTTTTAGGAAAAAACGAGAGAAAAATCGATCGATGGATCGATTTATCGTAAGTACAAACCATTACCTACTTTATGTAATTATCAAATGTATAAAAATAAAGAATATTCATATTTTAGTGAGAATTCCATCAAAATCGGTCCAGCTATTCCAGAGATTACCCCGTACAAACACAATGTTAGACAGACAGAAACGTACAAATGGTTGTTCAGCTATTGTAAAAATAACACACTGAACGTGATAAAATCTAGTTATTTTAAAATCACACTAAATAGATATACATTTCTAGGACTGTTTAACCGAGGCTTTGGTGGATTTTGTGTATCACAATTACTTACCTAAAAATAGCAGCTTTTATTCTCGGTTTCGCCTTTGTTTTTCTTTCACTCTCGAATTTTCTTTCAGAATTAAAACGCCGCTGACAATGTAGGAATTTCATAACGGTTGCTTGTATCGTTGGGGGTGAAAACGTATCAAACAAACACACTAGCATTTCTAATATTACAATTACTATATAATATAATACCACGATGACATCAAGAAAGTGAATTCAAAACAAAACACTTTGTCAACTTCTCCTTTATTCACATTTTCTCCAACAATACATGATAGTCAAGTGCTTATCAAATAAATGTAGCTTATACATAACCAATACTTTTACACAGTTTATGAACAATATTAAATAGCTGAATGTAGCTCAAATTCCTTTACACGAATTCCATAATTGTAGTAAGTTAAAGAGCTACAATATTTCAGTACAATTTGCAATAACACATTTTTTTAAACACATAATATCAGCAAGTACGCCTGACGTTTCATCTGCATATTTTTTTAGCATTCATATAGTTTTTTTTTATTAAAATAATCAAAATTATACTTATTTTACAACCGAGATAGCGGCGACTAGTTTACAAAAACATTTTTTGATCAATATTGATGTTAGATTAGCACCCGACTAGATAGATACTTAGTATATTGGATTCGATAGTATATTGGATCAATGGCCAATTTAGGGGGATTTTAAGTGCTCAAGATTAAGAGAGATTTTTTTATGAAAAGTACCGTAGAACTTCCATGTTTTCCAGTAACTCTCCGATTGGACACACTGTTTGAATGGTTCATGTTTCAGTTATGCAAGCCCTTCAGTAGTGGACAATTCTCAGACATATCATACGAGGATCTATATCCTACTGATAATTATATCAAGTGTTATAGATTTATGATAGGTTAGATCACTGCCGACGGTACGCACACAAGTTCGTTAGTTAGTTTAGGTTTAGGGCCGAATTTAGATACTTTTTTTTTGCTAGCTTTTGGTCACAAGGTTTATTCCTTTTTCCCGCGCACAATTCCATAAATACATCTTAAGAATCCTTTACATATGCAAGAAAAAATGTAGAATGTAACGGACTGGGCGTACTTACATTTATAAAAATCATAAACCAGTAAATAACATACAACTAAATTTTATATAAATTCCAACAAAAAATGGCAGAGTAAGCATATAACTAAATTTGATCTCTGTCAAGTTACGTCTTCTATACATGTAACAGTATTTATTAATAGAAATAGAAATAAATTCTTATCCATTATACACACTAGTGGAGATTACAATAATTGGTTCCTAATGTAAAATAAAATAAGTAAATATGTAATGAATATAATTGTTGAGAACACTATATTGATTACATTATGTCTCCTATATCCTAATATTTATACGAATTATTTTGTAATCTCATAAACTATAATATTATCATTATGTATCAAACAGAATTATAGGGTATTCTTACATCGCTTTTTTTTTTAATTTAGTACATATTGCAGCATTTATGTGTGTTTTCTTATTAAATTATTTTTTGAAACTATCTACTTCGCATTACTTTTTTCGAGGAACAAATCCTGAAAAAAAACCTGTTGTCCATAGCCATGCAGACCAACTACAAATAGGCAAAGATCGCTTCAGAAAAATATAGCGTTCCTACCAACACCAGACTACCATGGCATGAATGATATAGAATAAACTGCATAGTTGTCAGGGACCCTCTGAATTTATTTTGAAATTATTATCGTATAAAGATGAATATAGAGTGTAAGTTCATAGCTTGACATAAAACTTATGTCCATTATGTCCAAGTCGTGTTCATGTCTAGATCTAGTATAACTTGGAATAACGTTAACCTTAAACTACTATATTATTACATAATGTGAATATAAAGGTAGATATATTACATTTTGGACATTTAGCCAGAGACTAGATTCTTGAAATCTATCGTCTCACATCCCAATTAGTCAAGTCGATGTAACAATAATTATTCTACAAAGATGCCGTCACGCGGTTAAAATTCTAATATTTTATAGGAGAACATATAAAATAACAATGTGCATAGAAAACAAATGGTCTTTTCATATGACATTTAGAATATTCAATATATTTTACATGTATTATTAGTCCCTTTAAAAATTTCGCGTAAATAAATAAACATAAATATATAGGACGATACCCTGTTTAAATAAAAAGAACCTTAATTCCAATGCAATTTAAAATTAATAAAAATAGATAAAACAATGGAATTAATGACGATTGTACCTTTAATTTGAATTTGAATTGCAACAACTTTAAATCTCCGTACGCCAAAACGTTTCGGTTTATAAAATAGTAATTGTAATACAAAAGTGATAATGCTAATAACAATACACTCAATTGAGAAACTATAGTAGTTAAACCTATAAAATTTAACATCGATTAATAGAATATGTTAATAGAAAATGGTCCTAATTAGCATTTCTAAAAATATTGTGTTTACTAAATAAATATTTTTAGTTGCTTCTATGACCCAAGACTGCTTCGTATTTATTTGTCAGACACATTTTAATTTACACATAAGCAAATTCGTTTTGACACAATTTTAGATCTAAGGTTAGTCTGTTAAATTTGACTTGACATTGTGTTATTGAAAAATAATCAAGCCAAGTATTACTTTGAAGTTGTTTTTAACGTACAATTATATTAAATAAAAGTTAATCTTGTGGAAAATGTTTATAACTTAACTGATAACTGGAAAACGCATCTAATTATGAAAAATTATAAATCTACGACCCTCATCTATATGTGTTAGCTTGGTTGCCGCCAATTTGGGTGTCATCGGCACAAATGGTCGTGGCCCTGTACTCATTGTGACGTATCTAATAAGCTAGCTATTGTACCGTAGGTAATCGGGATACATTAAGACATATAAGCCGAATCAGCTAATTAGTGGTCAATGCTGTGCTACCGAAACTAGGACAATCTGAAATTATTTATAACTTATGTTATGTCAAACTGTTGTATATTAGAACGTAATACATAAGAGAGAAACATAGATTTTCACAAATATATTAGGTTGATTATGGTATTTCATTAAAATATTTATGATAGAAATCGTAGCTACTAGTGTGACTGATTGATAAAATAAAATAGACATATGTAGAAGACAAAATTATACATCTTAAACTACTTAATTAATAGTGTACCTAGTTTTATTAGATGTATAATTTTATACATCGAATATTATATGTTTATTTAGCTGTACCAATATTGCGCAATTATGAATTAAAATGAGGACCTAGAGCGAAGCATTTATATAAATATGTAAAAAAACAAGAATGAAGTGGTGAACGTTCGTAGATGAGTTTAAAATGCGTTTCGCTTTTAATTATGTACAAAGTCGTCCGCGCTTAAACGAGTTAGATATGTCGATAATTAAGGCGTTGTGAAAGCGTCACATTCACTAAACGCGGTAATTTATTGACATTAATATAAATGTTCATTACTTATTAGGTATATAAGCGGTACTTTTGACAACGATGTCTTAGGACATTATATATCATCACCAGGTAAAAGCAATAAAGCATTCAGTTTTATATAAAATATCTTAAATACCCGACGACTTTTTTTAGGGATTATCGTACAGATTCATACGCCGAAGTATTGTCGTCAATTCGCGTGCGTCGCGTATTTGAAGCTAGGTAATAAGGCAATTCAAGTCTCATATTTTCAATAAGGAATGCAATTTTGAATCAATACTTTGCTGTTATTCAGATAAAAAAACGAACAATACTAAACATCTCCAGCACGAAAGAACTTCTAACACCGTCAAGTAAGCATTAGAAATAGTAACATAGTTTGCTATATAAACGATTATACATTTTATTTATTTTTAAACTATGTTTACTATGTGTATATATAATGCAATATGGAATCGAGTTATTTTATATTTTCTAGACATATCACAAGGCCGAGCGGCGCGTCACCGGCTATTACATTGGGCCCTCGATTTCGCTGACTTTCATTGCGAAGTAGTATATCGCTCGGCTGCCAAGTATGAATGCGACAAGGAAAGCTCCAACATATGCCACATATATCCCCCCGCCATGGCTCTTAGCTGCTGAGAGGGTGCCGAGGGTGACTCCCAGAGCGATCGCGAGGAAGATCAGCGCCAACACTGCGAAAATGGTTCCCCTCAAACGAGCCATTCGATAGCCCACGGAAGAAACCTTGCGGCAGTGTGGGCATCGCACCGGAGCATTCTTCAGCTGTTGATACTGAAACGAGAATTTGATTTTTAAGAAACCTTACCGCTATGCTGATGTTAGTTTGTTCGATGTTTAGTACTTGACATATTGCACAACAATATCTTACAAGTACATTTTAATATAATTGTATCCAATATTGTAGGATCAATATCCTTCAGTGTACCAAGTATAGAAAGAGTATTCAAGCTATAATTATCACATATCATACTATTATGTGAGATGATATACATATCTTATGTGAGATTATGCAATTAAATTTGGTGCCAGGCAGCTTAAGAATTATGCAATCACATTAGCAGTCATATTTTTCTGTTGGTTAGGAAATTTATAAGACATCAATTGATGATATTAATATCTCAACTGTCTCACTCAGCTGACAATCATCAGGATGAAGTGTAGTAAATAAATTTCTCTTAAACTTTTCTTCACCTACCTAATAGTCTATACTAATATTACAAAAACCAATTTCATTATAAGTTTGTTTGCTTGCAAGGAACAGGCTCTAAAACTACGGCAGATTTGGGACTGGGCAGCTTATACCAAATATAAAATTATAGAATGACTATAATGTCCATTAGTGCCAAGTTAAAAAAATGTTGCCTGTAGGAGCACTGTGGTAAATTTCGAGTTGTTAGGAGTTACGTCCATCAAATGTAACTTACTAAGAATGTATCCTGGCAATGTGCGCAGATAACCCTGCACATGCCCGGCAAGGGCGGCACGGGCGGGGTGACGGGCGAGGGCGCCAAGTTGATGATGCGCTTGCAGTCCGCGCGGGGGCACGCGATGCGCTGCGACGACGACTTGCATATCAGGAGGCAGTTGCAAGGGCACCTCACATACTTCTTGCCAGGCGGAGCGTTCCTTATTGGCTGTAATTTTCCAAAATCATTATAATGTATTATTGCCCACTTTATACATTATGTTTTATTATTATTACCCTACAAATACATATTGACTGTTATTGTATATGGAAGTCATTGGACCTTTTGAGTTGAGTTGAGTTTAAGGTCCAATCATGCTATACCATAAAATTTGTTGTTGTTGAGTTGCAAAAAGTGCAATTGTAACCACTATACTATACACTAGTATTAAAATAGGCTATAAATAGCTATTATCTTATGAGTTAATGCAGCTTTAGAAACATTACACAAAACTTCTTTATACAAATAGGTCCCTTCATAACTTTTAAAAAGAGATTTGTTCACATCACCAGGATTTAGATGCACATTTACTCAGAACTGTCTGCATGATGATCTTGGACTGTGTGTTTTTGTTCATATCAAGTAGTTGTAGAAGGTATTTTTATAAAGATTTCAATGAATAGAGTAAAGACATGCTTACAGTGGCTTCATTGCACTCTGAGCATTTGACGACATGCTGCTCCCTCTTGCCGGATATATCTATCATAGCCTGGCAAACTCGACATGTTACCATCGGCATCCCCGCTTGCTGGTATGGCGGAGGAAGCTCGTCGGGACCGATCGGCGATATTGTGCTGACATTTACTTCCTCTGTCAAATAAATCCAACAAATGTTAGCAAGGTACTACATTACGCTACAATAGTACAGTACTCCTTAATCTTAATTGAACGCGTAACGATCAAGTAAGCTCATGTAACCGTGGAATAACCAGCTCCGGTTACACAATATAAACATTTCGTGTGTCTATCCCTCCAATATTTTCTTATTGCATTGTTTAGCAACAAAAAATACAAATAAGTTTGCGTGAATCATCAGCTGTCAAAACATGTATCGCTTAAATATACTTACCATCCCTCAATAGGGGTTGATTTTCACTCTGACCATCTCCCATTATTAAATTTGATGATCTGCAACCACAACAAGGAAATTACTTTGAGTAAAACAGATCTTTTGATCAATGAATTTCGGAACAAATCATCTACGACTGAAGAAAAAAAAACTATATCATCCATCGACTAATTTTTTTATTTTTATTGTATTTGGTATTTGGTCTATATAATCTATGGTAAGAATAATATATATTTTTTATATACCAGTACTAGCAAAAGTTTGTATAAAATACAGCCATTATATATAGTTACGTATATATACAACAATTTACAGGAAAGTGAACAGAGTAGTTGAATTTGAACTTGAAATATTTATTATTCTATTATTTAATGTGTGGATTAAAATATTCCTTTTTTAAGTTAGTAGTGGTAAGAAATTTCTTATCACCAATAGAAAATGTGTCAAAAAACACATGTTATTGTGTTCATGACATTTAATTGTCAGACGGTTCACAAACGTCAAGAAAGTGATTTCAATTCAAATTCCAAGTATCAATAATAACCTCAATTTAGGGTATTCCAATCATTCATTTACAGTATTTAAATTACTTATGAATTTATTCGAATATGGAAACTAAAATACACAAAGTGCTTTATTATAATCCCAGCCCGGAGCCAATTAATTGTGTTTCGTTTAACAAAAGTGGTAAACTACTTGCATTAGCAAGGTAAGTTAGTTTAAATTTATTTCGACTAGACTGTGTTTTTATTGTTGTTTATTAAAATAAGAATAGAACGTTAAAAGGAAGCCTGATTCCAGAACTACGATATCTGCCGCCATTAGCTGTCTTGTTGTCTTTAAGATTTCTTCTGTAAACAAATAGTAATGAACACGTTTATTCATCGCGTGTTTTCAAATTATGTGGCGTTAACATTACCATTGCGGTGTTGTGGTCATATCTCTCTCTAACTGTTAATAATTCTGATTGTGTGGTAATTGTTATGGGTTATGTCAGGAC
>DWTF01000087.1:0-16672 GCA_018250225.1 Udranomia kikkawai
ATACTCCATACCTAAAATAATTCAATAATTCGCGGCCTCTGAGATCTGCCAATTATTATTTGCTGATACCCATCGTATCTATGATAATATCTATGACAAACAAAATGTGATTCGGCTACTTGCAAAGAAAAAATATCAAGATACATACAAGATTATCGCGCAGATAGAACTGATCATTTCTCGATAATCAATGTCCAATTAACTCTATCTGCTTATAATGTAATTAGGTATCACGTGTAACATACGCTACGGTAGTCAAGTTTACACATGTCGATTTTATATGTTTACGGAAAAGGAAAATACATGCAACTTGCGAATTCTTTAGACACTTCATTGGAATTCCTCATATTTTTTGCGCTACATCATGTACTAATACAATACTGGACATTAACCTACCAAACTATAGAGAATACGCGACAAGCTACATACTATTTCGTTTATAAATGAATTTCTCTTACTTCTGTTTTAGTCTTAGCTTGAAAACAAGTAAACTAATAATAGAAATTAGTTTAGTTGTTTTGAAAGTTTAGTAACTTTGTTAACACGTGTTATTTAAAAAAATAATACTCACAAGACTTGCCATATGCATGAAGTCTTTGAATAGTTGAGAACCATTTAACAATTTATTCTTATCCTTCCTGAGTTCCCTGTAGCGATAGGCTTGTTCTTCATTTTCCTTTTGTTGCCAATAATATTCACCACGTCTTGGATCCTGGTAATGTAAAGAGTTATTTTATTTGTTTAATATATTTTACTTGTTACAGTCTAGTCAGATACACAAGGTGAAGTCCAACTCTATGTTGGGCTTGTGTATCTTGTTCTACGTTAATAGCATTTTTACGGGCATCCGTAATGAACCCAAGACAGTATCGAAGATCTTTCTTAGGTCCACCACAAATGCGTTGCTACCCCTGAGGACTAAGATGGGACGCCTCAGCAAGCGTGTCCTTACCACCGGAACACCTTTCAACCAGAAGACATCAACCAGAATACTGCTGTTATTAGGCAGTTATAGGTGTGACGAGGGTGCCCCCTGAATCTAACCACGAAGTATTCTATCACCTCCAAATCATGATTAGACATTTTATGGCTGCATGTCTTGCACCTATACCATTTTACCGACGGTTGCGAAGTAGAGCAACTGATGATCTTAAGAGGAACTGATGACAGTAATATACAACGAGGGCGCCATTTCTTCCTTTTGAAATGATTAGGGTGCCATTTCTTCCTGTGGAAGTTAATAAATGTGTTGAATTTGGCAAAGTTCTAAGATAATGAGACATTAAATTACCTCAACATGAGCATACACGTCGCTGTAGACCTTGAGGCGTTGGCTTGCGTTGACCCACCAGCGGGCGCTCCATGACCCGAAGAATGTTCATTACCTGGAAACAGATCAAGAATCAAATGGTTTATTATTGTTATTTATTATAAAGTATCAACACTTGATGAACGTCATTTACGAGCACATTGTCATTAGTTCATCGACTTTATGGCTCAATCTGAGAGCGCTAAACATGGTTTAGATTAAGAGTAGGTACACTACCGAAAAAATCCCAGCTCTCTGTTGATGATCTTGTCAGTCATGAACGATAGTCATCACTACTGCAGTACCTGCTCGATAACGACCGTTGTAAAGAAATCTTATTGTTTCCATTTCTTTTTATTCACCGTTTATGTACAGTTATTCATATTTAATTTTATAGATACGAAAGTAACTCTGTCTGTCTGTTAGCTTTCGAGTAACTGCTAAATCGGTTTCGATGAAATTTGGTACGGAGGTGCTTTGGAACCGATCAAAAGATTTTGTCATTGCACGAGAGAGTTGAAATGGGCGTTGATGTTTTTCTGTTGGTGAAGAATCACCCGATATTTGGTTCCTTTGTTACTATAAAAGGGCTGAGCGGCGAGGTAGACTAGTATTTATTAACATAATTCTTTATTGTACCTGCTCGGTGACGTCAGCGTGGGTAGTCAGCTCAGCGAAGTAGCCATCGCGCGCGCAGCTAACCCACTGGCCCAGGGTCCGCGTGTTATCGCGCAGCCCGTATGGGTCATGCAACCAGAGGACGAACAATCTGAACAAAGAGTCATATTAATTCTTAAATGTAGAGCAAAACTGCATGCATGCGTGTAACCAGACAGGACATGATGACCGGCTTGACTAAGGTAAAGGTTTGTAGGAACAATTAAGGATTTAAATTGAAATAATAATTTAAATCCGGTAGTTACTTTTTATTACAAGCTTTAAGGTGCTACTAGGTACTATGCAGTTGTTTTATGTAAATAAATAAAACAGAAACTAAAAAGTGATTTAGAAGCTCTACACATGGCTACACAATTGGCCTGGGTGTTACGATCGCGGATACTCCATATATTTAATAAGTATGTAAACGAATCAAGAGTATCAACCTACCTGATTTGTCCTTCAGGGTCGAGGTTCTTTAGCAAGTCGGTGTAGTTATCGTACAAGCTATCAGTTAACAGCACTATAGCTTGCTGGCAAGCTGGTGGCCGGTCAGGCACCTTTCTCTGCGCTTGTAGCATTCGCACTGCGTAGGTCAGAACGTCTGCCATTTTTGTCTCGTTCTTCATTTTCTGATGCTGCAGCGCTGCCATCATCGCTGCCGAGTTCACGTGGTTTGCCTGGATTGAAATATGTTATACCTATAATTATTGTGTTTAAGATTTCTATAAAAAGTTTAGTCAGCGAATTTTTGTGTAGAATACACAATTGAGCCAATTGATTACTACCGACGTGTGTGTCTCAACTCCATATTGATTAAAATTATGTTTTTCGACAACTGATTCCTTGCAATTAGGAGTAAAGTATATTCTTCCTTGCATCCTTCAAATTCAAATACAGCAAAAAAAAAAAAACAAATAGCAGATCAACAAAACAACACCGACCGCTACAAGTTTCTCATTGAAGCAGCTTATCGGGGACTCGACGACGACATTGAACCTCAGCACGTTGACTTTGTCGTCGTCCGTCAGCGCGCTCAGGAGGGCGAGGGCGAACTGCTCAGCAATGAACCGGTTCGAGGAGTTGTGCATGGATCCCGACGCGTCCAACAGGATCAGCACGTCCCGGGGCGCTCCGCTGGCGCTCACGTACCAGGGCCGTAGGCGGCAGTCGTACAAATCCTCCCCGTCTGTCTTCAGTTTGTACATACTCTGCCACAAGGCCGCTGGAAGAGCAATGGAAAAGAGAGAAGGATAGAATCGGAAGAATGATAAAAGAGAGAAGAAAAATCAATATGGGATTTATGCAATGCGATATAAAATAGACTCTAATACATAATATTAATACATTTACGTCCATGGCTATGACATAATATGAATCGTTTAAAATAATATGACTAAAGAAAAGAACTATTAGAAAAATTGCATTTATACTACATGATTATTACATAATTGATTGATGTCATATTATTAGTATAACTACGAACCTGGGAAATGCCTTAAGAATCCTTTGGCACTGCATAAATACTGAAAGTCTAAGGTAGCATCTTGGGCGTAGTTTTCTCTGAATGTCTGAAACAACCCCTCAGACCAATACAAGTGCTTCATTACCCGTGGATCTGAAATAATTATGTCATAATTCACAATTTGTAATTTTACATTTATTTACATACAAATATGGTAATATTGATTGAAATGGGCAGGAAAAAGCCGTCAATTATGATTGCAATTTTAAAACAATTAGACGATCAATCCATGGTACCTCACGTTAGTCTAACGTTTACGACCCATAGTCTTCATGCTCTATTAAAACTAAAGTAAAGCATAGTTCAGCATTTATAAATTTGTTTCAATTATTATTTCATATTTCAGTGACAGGTACTTGTAAGAATTTTTTAGCGTCTGCTTGAGGTTTTACCAAAAAACATTTTTAATTTTTATTTGGATACAGCCCGGAACTCAGCAGTGAAACAGTATTTCTCCTATCAATGAAATTATACGTAATTTTATAAATAGTTACCACATTCAAACACTTCTGCAGCCACATACACACTAGTAGTCTCCAACGAGACCATCCCATCGAAGTGTTTACTTCTATGCAATTTCACTTTGTTTATGCTTTTACATGTAAGTGGGATCGTGTATTTGTCTTCGGGAGGTTCTAGTTGCTTGAAAACATCCAAATTCTGAAAGAGCACAAGTTGTTAAAATTTTTTTCTTGAATGAGAAGTATATGAATATTTTATTATGTAAGTACGCTGTATCTAACTAATGATTAATAAGACCAAAGTTCACTTAATTGCTGGTGGGGTTTTAAAGAACGCTAATTTACGCTATTCTGAATGCTCTAGCCTACTGCCTTTCTTTGAAATAAACTTGAGAGATGTGTAATATATGAGTACAAGTATTAATACTTACAACACTGCTGTCGAAGGTGTATCCAAGTGGCATTTCTGTTCTCTGTGCTGCCAATTCTTCTGCTTTACGCATAATAGCATCTGCGGCCTGGCCTCGCCTGATAAGGAGTTCCTCCAAAGCCTTAGCTGCTTTATCGACGATAGCCGACCCATTGCGAACTTCAATTTTTATTTCCGAAAAACTGTTTAATAGTACATCTCTGCGCACTACTCTTTTTTCATTATCAAAAAGCTTTCCCGATATTTCCGACGCCCAAGTTTTAATTCTGTAGAGACCAATAATGTATTAGTACAATATGATATTTACGTGAATTCAATGTTATTATTAAAGTAATGAATACTTACAATTCTGGTGGAATAACTTTAACCACATTTTCATTTTTGTTAAGGACAATCGGCTTAATCGCCGGATCCGTTTTAACCACATTAGTAATTTTTGCGGGTACAGTTTTCGTTTTGCTCTTGTTGACCAAGGAGAGAATGAACTGATGTTCTTCGAGAGATTTCTTGATGTTACTCACTGCACCGGGTTTCGTAGTCACATTTTTGGTTGCAATGATGTTTGTATAACACAAAACGACGAGAAAAAGTACGTTGCGGTACATTTTTGGAATAAAATTGAATTAAACAAATACACAAAAGAGCCGAAGTTAGTTTTGTGATTAAATTTAATTAAAAAGACTACATGGTCTCTTGTTTCATTCAATCTATCTAAGAGATAGAAACGTCGTACGAGCGAAGGTACAGCGCGGACACTATGCAGCTTCCAGCGCGTTTGCGGCTCCCGCCAGCCAGGCGCCGACCTTCCCTCGCCGGAATGGGGACGTCGGGTTTCCCGAAACACTTACGATTAACTCGCGAATTCTTTATTGAGCACACCATTGCTTTATACAGTAGTTCAGGATCGTGTCTAGGACAGTATGAAGCACACTTTACGTAATTTTAATGCGTTCAACTTTGTCAAAGTCTTTGTTTGTTTTTAATCGTACAAGATCTCTTAAAATTGTACAATATCGAACGATCGCATAATTCAGTTTCAACATGAAACCGCTGCACAGTTTCTTATTTTCGTTATTACAAGAAAATAATAAAAATAAAAAAGCAATTTTTTTAAAAGTTTTACTAAAATTATTCTTCTATTATGATTAATCAATTTTCATTGAAACCCGAGAGTGCAGGCAAGCGTAGGTACGTGACATTTAATAATCACTGTATTTTTCGATGTATCCATAGTATACATATCTTATACACTTTATAAACTCGAAAAGAATTGCAACTTATGAATCTAGAAAGATAATCTCTTATTGTTATGAAAATGCACATTTTGACGCAGTAAAGAGGGATTAAACGGATGTTTTCTATGAAGAATATTTTCTCTCCTATGTACAACAGATAGGTGTTTGGAGATTGCTGAGAATGTCACTTTATAATTATGTAGATATTTTTATTCTATAATATAAAAAGATCGAATGCCTCATGTACAGTCCGGTATTGTAGATGACCTAGTCTCATGAGGGAAAGTACAATACATTGAGAAAAATCTTGGATGTAACGTTGTGAACAGTAACAGCTCATCTACAAATCAAAGTACAAGAGAGTAGTAAATTTTTCCGCATTCGTAATAGCATCGAATCTCATATCTGAATACCGATGGACGATAATGTCACAACCTCAGGGATTATATTAATCAATGTCGATATACAGATAATTAGGCCCAAGATCTGCGAGATAATGGCACCAAAATCTTTGCATGGGTATATAAATTATGAGACTCGCTACATTCGGCCATAGAATTTTTAGCCACAACCATGAAAGGTATATTTCATTTAACTTAGAAAAGATTATTTAAAGAAAGCTAGTAACTAAATACACAACGTAACATAAACATAATAGGAAAATTAGAATATCAGTGAAATCTATTGTTATATGTTGTTGTTAGTTGTATGTAAGGTATATATAACAATTCCCTAATGTTTTTTTACAGTGTTGTGGATATTAGCCTTAGTGGCAACCGTTGCCACGGCGTTGCGTTTCGAGACAGAATGTCCGGCAGAACAGGAAGCCGACTGGGAGATCGAGCAGCTTTTGCGTCATGAGGATTGTGACAAGTTCTACAAGTGTACGCTCGGTCAGCCTATAGTGTATCGGTGCCCCGACGACCTGTGGTTCAATTTGGACATCTGGCAATGCGACTGGCAGGAAAATGTCGATTGTGGTGACAGAAACATTCCCGAACCGGAGCCCGAACCCCAACCTGAACCCGAGCCAGAGCCAGAACCAGAGCCAGAACCCGAGCCAGAACCAGAACCTGAGCCCGAACCTGAGCCCGAACCTGAGCCAGAACCCGAGCCAGAACCTGAGCCAGAACCTGAACCTGAGCCAGAACCAGAGCCAGAGCCAGAGCCTGAACCTGAGCCCGAACCAGAACCAGAACCTGAGCCTGAACCTGAACCCGAACCTGAACCCGAACCTGAACCTGAACCTGAACCAGAACCAGAGCCAGAACCTGAACCAGAACCCGAGCCAGAACCCGAACCAGAAGTCGAGCCAGAATTCCTAGAAAACGGCTGCCCAGTAGACCCACACGTGCATTGGCTTCTACCTCATGAAGATGACTGCAATCTCTTCTATTACTGCGTTTGGGGCAAGAAGGTACAAAGGGAGTGTCCAGGCTCACTGCACTTCAACAGAGAGTTGCAGGTAAAGTAGTCGTTTTATTTGTATCTATATTTTGCTCTTAGGACCATTGAGATTTTTAAATACTTATAGTCGTATATTAATACCGCAGGCAGGTTGACGCGTTATTTACGATTAAGCACCTTAGTTTGCAGATGCTAAATATTAAAAAAGAAAATTAACATTAACAAAGCTAACTCCAGTTTGGAGTCTGTAGACATAGCAAACGCAAGATTCTTATTGTCCTATAGGTAATCAAAAACACTTGAAAAATTTGCAGTAAAATTGTCAAAATTAATTGTACATAAAACGACTTCATAAATGTTATGTTTAAAAATCTATCTATCGTTTGTGGTTTATTTGACACTAGCCGTGCCCGCAACTTTGCCTACGTGGAAATCAGTGTGTCACAAAGTGTTTTCCGCGTAAATCTAGGCGCTAGGATTACTCTAGGTGCTATGTGGACGCTGATTCGGCATGTCATGGAAAGAGCGTTGGCTTGCGGAGGCGATACCTAAACTTTCCTTAAGAATTTTAATTTCTTTTAGTAAAACCGTACAAAAATCCGTTTAGTAGATTTTGCAAAAATCGCGAACATACGTACATACAGCTTTGTTTTATAATATGTAAGAATTACTATCTTGATGACAAGCATCCTATTTCAACATCAGACTAACTATAAATACGTTACAATACATACGTATTGTACGTTTAGCTACTTAAGTAAATTGAGGACCCAAAAGAACTCAACATTAGTTGTGTAAAAATTGTTTAAAATGTTATTGCATTTTTTTTGCGCACAAATGTTATCCCATTTCATATTCTCATAGAAAGTGTGCAAAAATTGTTTTACGAAAACTTTTTGAGATTTAAGTCACTGAATGACGTAATCGACTATTTGTGCGCAGTCTTTAGGTACCTTTGTTTACTTTAAGGAGGGTCTTCTTTGTTATTAGTACATGGATTAAAGTGAGCACTGGTTTTAGCATGTTCTTTCTAATGGAAAAGCCGTTTTTCAACCGAATCATAAATAATACTAATACTGCAAATTAAACATGAATGATGCAACTCCTCTACCTTTTTTATAACTGTAAAGTAGCTAATGAGCAAACAGTACAGCCCATCTGATCGTAAATAGTCACAGCAGAACATCTGTATTTAATCCAAGATAAGTACAAAGTTCCTTCCTAGGTCGACTACAAGTGCGTTGCTCCCCGTGAGGACCAAGTTGGAACGCCTCACTTAAGTGTGTCTTCAAAACCACACCACCTAAACACAATTAGCTACAAATTGAGCGTTGCATTGGCGATACCTCTGGTGTTGCAAGTGTCCATAGGCGGCGGAGATCACTTACCATCAAGTGCCAGCCAGCCTTTTCGTTAGGCTTATATCGAGAAAAAAATGTCAAATATTTGGAATATAATTCTATTATTATATTTTCCAGGTGTGCGATTGGTCCAGCGATGCCGGTTGTGCCACGTCCTTCAACAAACACTCCAAATACAGACGCGCTATGAAGATCCGCCAAAATTTATAATTACGTGAAGAAGAAGCTCTATTCTATATACGAATACTATTTATCTATTGTTAAATATACATAATGTTGAACAGAATGTTGTTTTGTTTTCTCTTGACAATTCTCCTGTATGCGATAAAGGAAATTACGATAAAAACCAAAAGGTTTTGAATGAGTCAATTGTTTAAGGTTAATTACGTCTACTATACCATTACTACTGACTGAGTTGTTTTTGCTGTTATATTTGTGAATGTCTAGTACAATCTACTGTGCTTTAGTGAAAACTCAGACCTACATATTTAACACATTCAGTAAATGTCCAAACCATAAAATATCTGAGAATGCTTGGCTATTCAATCGTATTGTTGATAGATTCATAGATTGCAAATAAAAAAAAACAACCCTTGATTACGTTGAAAAATACAAACTTGCCTACTGAACACTTAAATTAAAAATTTAACACATCCAAAAAAATAGACTAAAACTGATTATTTCAACTACAACGCATCCAAAAATTATTTTAGCTGCTATAGAAGATCAAACTCCTGCAAATCTAAATCAGAAGACGATAGCGTTAGAGATATTGTAATAGCGATGTAAGCACAGTTGGAATAGGCGCCCAGCGCGATATCGTGAGCGAGTGGTACTCGAACGATATTTGCCGCGTACTCGACGGCGGCTGTTTGCGAGGCAAACACTCGTGCAGGCTTCGCTCCACGCCCGCCTTGCCAATGCTTTTTACCTTGAACGCTACCGTTCCCTGCGCTCGACGCTGGCATAACAAAGAAAATCGTAAGTCTCTATCCCCTTATAAGCAAATCGCTTTGGGGTTGTTGGGTTATATTCTGTTGTAAGACGCACCTCCAAATCAATCAATGTAGTATTTCGTGTATTTGTTTCTTCCACGTCAACAATACAAATATGGTTCAAAACATTGAAAAGGCATTAAATCTTCTGTTCTATCTGATATTCGACAGTTTTTTTTATTAATCAAAAAAACGACCTACCCATTTTATTGTACTATGAGCACAAATATGGTTCAAAAGATTGAAAAAGGCATTAGTCTTCTGTTCTATCTGATATTCGACATTTTTTTTCAAAAAAACGACTTACCGATTTAATTGTACTATGATGCTACGTTTCCGACGCTACGCCACGCTACGCCGCGCTACGAGCAGCTCTACCCACAATCCCGCCACACTGCACATCACCTGTTAACTCTGACTAATGAACCCGATATTAGTTACGATCTACAACCGGTTAAGGGTCAATTTATCTTTTGATACTAACCTAAGCCAGACTTGTATTAACCCGAAATTACAGCGAGCGCCAAGTAAAAATATTCGATATTATGTAGACTTAGATACCGAAAGGACAAAAGTCTTTTCGTAACAAGTTTTTATTCAACATTAAGTTAACGTTTCGTACATACGAATATTACGTATTCTTACAGCACACCAAACGCATTACTCAAATGCGAATTAATCGAGGCGGGGCGTTAAAGTGCTGTAATTATACTTAAATTAATCATTTTAGTAATATATGTGCATACACATATACATAAAACAACAGCGTTTGCAAATTTGAATCGGCTGAGCGGCAGTGAGGCTGGAACTAGAGCTATTTGAATGTAAATTACTATTATCTAGTGAGAAACAAGAACCACTGTTTAAAATTATATTTACTTGGTTATATCTTCTTACATATTTTGAGATTGAAAAATATTACCATTCATATTTTTTATTAAAATTATTATTTGTGTCTCTATTTGTATCTAAAATGTATGAGCTTAGAATTTAATCTATAAAGAGAATATAAAAATGGTATCAATATGACTTATAAGTACTATATTTTTAAGTTCCGTTTCCTTTTAATATAACACTTATCTATGTAACTTCCAAACAACACGGCAACTCCATTGTATGCAGCAGTTTACAAAACCAATATGCGTCATCTCTATAACAATGTCACATGTTCCTCTTAGATATTCGAAGCGTAAACTTCGCATAAAGAGACAATGTGATATTGTTAAAATTAAACAATTCCAAATAATAAGTACTCTGGCAGCCAAGAAATGTTTACGTTCCAGCAATGTTTGTAAGCAATATGTGGAAAAATGCAAACGAGACCGCCACAAAGAGGACGAGGCACGCCGACCTGGCTAGGGTGACCATCCTCAGCAGAGCAATCGTGGGACGAGAATAAAATCTATTTTATGACTATGGAAGGATGTTGTCATTCATAAATTTATATTTTCGCGCTCATTTTAAAATTGCACAGTTTTTTTAATTATGTCCAGGTAACGAACCAGCATGCAGTCCACCTGAAAACAAGTAGTCACTGCCGTCCATGAATATCTGAGAAAACTTAAGACACCATCGAAATTCTTTGTTATGATTATTAATTAGATTAGGATAGATAGAAAGGACTAAGTTGGAACGCCTCGGTTAAGTATGTCTCCCTGACCATATCCCTCAAACGTGGCGACATGAACATTGCTGTTATGACGTAGCAATAGTTGTGACGGACGTACCTCCGGAGTCGAACCGTAAAAGTTTCTACCTAGTATCTGAATATGCCTAAATAATAAAATTGGAAAAAAAATTCTTTTAATTTTTTCTACTATTATATAAAAGCAATAGAACAAGTATTTATACACTATACACACTAAGCGTCCTGCAAGTATTGTGACACATATGCAGCCTACACGCTACTCGTGCTCATGCTCCGTACGTACGACGCGCTCACGTAAATATTTCCGCGAGAAACATCACTGCTTGTTTATATTTAATTTAAAGCATCCTTCGAATCACACAATTCAAAGCGATAAAACTATTTACGCCCCAAGATCATAACACACAAAAATGCAATATATAATCAACGGTTGCTGATGATCTCAATAAAATGAAATCGATAAAATGACTGGACATTGCATTATATAAAACTTCTAAAAGCCTATTAAAATATACGGACACGACATATTTGTACATAGAGAATAACTTATATAACCCGAACGATAATATTTTTCAGTTGCTTATTTTTTAATAAATATCGTTTTTAATAATGAGTCGGTTGTTAGTATATTTATTTAGGTGGTGAATATGCACATAAAATTAATGTTGACATACTCGAGCATCCGTGCTGCCTTTGAGCAAATAATTCCGCAAGGAACATTTCTGCTTGTTTCGGTTTGATTTAAAGCACACCTCACGATTCATACGAGAAATCCTTACAGTATTTTTCGTATGACTTTAAAAACGCTCTGATACTATACATTTAGTATAGCTCGTGTAGTGGTGTAAGTACTTGATACCTTGATGATTTCGGAGTTATTTTTATTTGGAATATTTTATTCACCTATAAAAACTGTAAGCCATAATAATAGCCAGAATAACAGCATTTCTCCTGCTATTTCTCGGTAATGGATAAGAGAGAAAGTCAGAAGAGAGAGAGAATTGCCAACTACACGACAGAAGCTGTTATTATAGGTTTCTTTTTAGCATTATTACATTCAAATCATATGATGAACTCGACGTTATTAAACATATCATAGTAATGCAGCCCTTTACTTGAATTAATTTATATCTTTGAATATTTTTTAAGCTATACTTTTTTTTTCAAGATCAACGTCATTTTTATTACATTTGGATTGGTCGACAACTTATACATATTTTATAGCGCCGATGAGTACTACATATTTTTATTTACAAAGTAAAGAATATAAAGAATATTTTAGTACTTCTACATAGTTCATATCTGGCAACTTTGCTTCCTAATGTTGTATGTAAAATCTATTAACGAAATCTAGCTAATAATGTTTAAAATCAACATATATCTTTGATAAAGTTCAACTTTTATTCATCAAACGATCAATTAAAACATTGTTACTCAATACCAACCAATTGTCAAAGTTATCATCGAATAATATCTTTTCTTTGAACTAATTTCGCTCGAGTAATATCGTTTAAGACCGAAGGAACATCTTTAATCCGATGGCTTTTCCTTTGAAAACAAAAAATAAAAATGAAATAAGTACAATCAATTTTCAAGTCAATTCGAAGTTGGAACGGAAGTTAACGATTTGGCGGAAATATAAATTGGCTTGATATAAATCATCTTTCAATATCTACACCGTATATTCAATCATTACAACGCAATACGGATTTGCATTTAGTTATGTGACAAGTATTGTTCGAAGTTTCCCAACTTTGGCGCATAACTGATCAGTTTGTTTTTGGATAGAATAACTTAATACAACAAGACACGCAAATTGCCAGCATTCTAATACACGCGTTTATTTTCCTTTCTGGATCTCAATTCATTTGTCTGAAAGACAATAAAAGGAATAATTTATCCATGAATATTAATGAACCAGGATTCGTACTCATCTTTCTGCTCACGCTTTTATTGTGTATTAATATAATGGCTTCTTGGTAAGTACCTACCGAGATATTGATAAACCTTCGTAATTTATTTGGCCCGTTCTCCATAGGTAATTAAAATGGGTACCGATACACTATCGTACATACATACGATGCATTATCGTATTCCACAACTTTATAGCGAAAAATATTATACCTTCAAGACAAGAGTTAATAGGTTTTATGTAGACGAGCCACATTTTAGTGTACATCATTGCTTTCCGGGAAGTTGTGGAAATACACTGGTCTATTCATACAAAAAAATAATAAAACCTTATTTATACCCATACCGGAGGGTCCTAAAATATAATAGTAGGTTACTGTTTGCCATGAAGAAGAGAACAAGACTGAATAGTCAATATGAGAAGAGGCTGAAATCCAGCAGTGAATTAATGAAGAGAAGGAACAAAAGAAATATTTATAGATGTACAAAAGCAAACATGAATTTCCACTACCACACAAACTTAAATAAAGAGTTAAACGTTACAATATCGTATGTAACAAGACCGTTCCACTGAATAAGAATTGAACTGGGAGCTCATAAACAAACCATAGCGGACCTAGAGTTTGCTATTCAATAACAGACATTTCAATATAGGCAATTCAAACTCCGTTAGCTAACCTAATTACAATTTAACTAGTTGTTACCGCAGTTCCGATATTTCCAAATGTACTGTTGGTTAATACATTATGACTGGATTTATCATGTAGCTTATTTTCTCATTTCACAAATATTCTCGCGCTAATTTATAACAATAAATTTCATAATTACGCTTTGGTAGCATTTTACCAAAACCCGTGACAATTCGAATTTATTTTTGCCTATTACTTCTCAATTGAAACATTTTAACGTTTTATGTAATTGTTTTTGACTAACAAATGATTTTTTAACAAATATGAACTGAGACCTAGCCTACCATGTCCGTTACGCATTCTAGGTGACTATCGAGCGAATAAATTCATTCTTGTGGTATGTGTAAATCAAGTGCTGACAGTTTGTCACCAAATCCCTTGAGATTAATTGGTTTAATCTCGATGGAGGTTTTAAATTTTCGATTAACTAGATATGTCATTCGATGTATTCACCCATTTATGAATACTTTTCATAATAAAAATAATTCTTTATTATTATATAAGCCACTTACTATAGTTACATAAAAGCTAGGTTTTCTATGCTTTCTACATATTTGATCTGAATAATTTTCCCATTGTCTTAAACATTGTGTTTGTAAATTTTGTCGGATTTAAATCCTTCTGTATATTTTATAAGGAACCTGTTCACATATTACGGTGCCAATAGGAAATCTGTGACATAAATGTTATGTAGGTACTATATTTAAATACTCTTCAAATATGACAACATAAATATCAATCAAATAAAAAATATTTGCTATAAAGTAGGTTCCTACCTATTTTCCATAACAATAAGGCAAGTATACATGTTCTAGCTCGTGTTTTGGAAGCAAAAGTGAAAATTGGCATGAAAATTGTTGTATGACAACAGTTCGAATCAATCCGTGTTGAGGTTGCAAACCTCATAAATCCGGTCTCCCAAAGGCGCCATCTAGATAAAAGTTTATTTATGGTGCAGAGTGATTTATTCGCTGCGTACTCACCAACAAAACAATTCTTTCGTAATGTTTTAAAAGTTTAATTAACATTACTCTAGGCGGTATTGAATGTTTTCTTAGAGATAAAAATATTGAAAAGGATTTGATTAAAATGTGATAAAAATTCCTTCGACTATTCAATAACAACAGCTTCGAATATTCAATAACAATAAAACGTAACCCTTTTTGGCTATTTCTGTCAGTTTAACATAAAAGCACCTCAAGCTAAGGGGTCAAGCAAAGAAAATACTTATATTTGACAATCCTGAGAGGGACAGTCCCTTGGACATACATGGTGACAGGTCACTGCCCGCGACCCGCTACACATTAAGTTCACAAATTCCATCCCACTAATATTACACATTTTTGTGTACCTACTTATGTTTTTTTGTGTTCTTTAGTTTTCAATGTTTTTTTATACAGCAAAATATTTTATTCAGTACAACTAGTTAAAAATCTAGAAGAATTTAGACCTAATGAAATTTTATTCGAATCACTTAGATTCACAATAACATAGCACCTAAATATGGTTCAAATTGCAATTAAAGTCCTACAATATACGATATTACGGGAAGTAATTAAATTTGCTTCATTAATTTTATAATAATTTACTCGTGTGCAGCAGTTAATGCTCCTAAAAGGACCATTTAATCGACGTAGATATCAAGCAACGGGTGTGGAATACGTTTATACTCGTAACTTACTCTGTATATGATTCGAGTTCTACATATATTATGTCACTTTAAAAATAACCACTGGAATGTCACAATACTAGTGATTTGTAAATCTTTCTTTGACTAAGCGTAAATGCTTGTGTTAGGGTAAATTTCGGGAGTAAGGATCTACCTACTATCTCTCTATGGTACTTGCCATATAGAGATCGTAGGTCCGCCACACTGCCCATTTGACTGTGTCGCTCATGCTCAATTCATTACGTTTTAAAGTCTTGTACCTAAGGTCTAAGTTGGACAGTCCGTATTCCAACGCTATTATAACTAAAAGTGGCCCTTGTTGGCACTTTTATCAATACAGTGTTATTATTTATAAAAACCTCACTCAAAAGGTAACGACCAATTAATTAAAGAATAAAGAAATTAAAATCGCCCAACAATATTTAATTTCGCCATCCGTTTTGTTGGCGAATATTGAAGAAAGTATTTTCACGAGGATTAATGAATGCAAACATTTTACTTCAAAAATATGGCCCCCGTCTTAATTAACACTTATTTTTAACACTCTATTACAAGTTATCGTTAAACCTTTCCGAGCTCCGTCCAATTAATGTAAAACGAGATGATATCTCTGATTACACCATAAATTTTGTCACTGCTTCGCGTAATTGAATTAGGAGACGTTTGTAAAACAAACAAACGTCTACTGAATCAAAATTAACGGATGGGGAATTGTGAAACAAATCTTATTTCGGATTAGATATTTGAGAAGACCTTCACCTAAGTCTCGTGGACGAATTAGATATGATTTCAATTGCAAACGATATCCTTTGTGTCGAATTGAGATGTCGTTAACCTAGACATTTACAAAGACATATTTTCATTATTTACTTATCTTTTTTTACTTGGCTAATAATTTCTACGATAACATCCGCGAGAGACTTATGAAAGATCATATTAATGTACTATAAGTTGCTATCCTCTTTAATATCTCAACCTACCTCAACGGTAGCAATGATTCCTTCCGAGATTCTGAGTACCCCCATAAACCACAGAAGGCCACCGAGGGGTTTTTGCTGGGTGAATATCCCACATAACTCGGTATCGCTCCCACGGTATCGGGTACCTTTGAATAGGTTTCCTCGCGAGAAAAAAAAGGTCAACTAATAATATGGTAAACTTATGGTACGTTTACGTAAGTTGACACTATCTACTATCGATTGAACACTAAGATACTAGGATAAAATAGAACTAGACCGGAAGAGAAACATAAATGTGTAACCTAATTTATTATAACTAGTATTTAAGTAAGTATTTAACTTAGGTACAGTCTATCCCCTTTGTTGTCCTTTCCATCATCTCATAGTATTTAAATCACACACACTAATTCAAGAAC
>DWTF01000088.1:0-16645 GCA_018250225.1 Udranomia kikkawai
TATGTAATGAAAAACCATCTTGTTAGTACGTTTAAGTTCATAAAACATTTTTTCATGAAACTTTAAATTAATGACGCATTTTAAAGTGAATATAACCTAAGTGTTATTCATGGCATAAACAGCGACTTTTAGAAGAAGTAGGTCATTTGCTTTCGTACCGTGGGTATTTGTCTTATTACGAAAGAAAATTTTTGGGTTTCATTAATACCGTTTTTATCATTTTACTGATTTTGATTTTTTAGAAGAATTCCTACAAATTCTTTAAAAACACTGCATACAATTATATTTGGTATTTGGCTCTACTGAGAAAAATATAAGTATGAAATTAATCAAAATACGTAGGTATTCTAAAAACGCACCTCACGAAAAACCACTCGGTATATAATATACATATGTACATAGAATACATTTAATTTCCATACTTATAAAGAGAATTTACATGATAATGATAATTTATTTATTTACGATGATGAGATATTCATATTCATTTATGATACTATTTTAAGTTAAAAAATAGAATTTCATTTACTCTCAAGCTATACGATTAGTACCGAAAACATAACAGCGACCCAAACTTACTTACTTACTTTATACGTCGCAATCGAAAAGTCAGCACAAAAGTTTCGGCAAACGCAATTTTTTCCAACACTTTGAATTATTACTTCGTTATAGGAAACGCTTTTAGTAAGTCAAACAACCGTAAAACTTTAGTGGGAAGTAAGTAAATCTTTCTGTTAGATTATACGTACTTATTATACAGGTATTTTTAACGCAACCTGGAAGAAATGTACTCTAAATACTAGAGATAGCAAATTTCACTCAAAGATTTTTGAAAATATGTTTGCCATAACTGGGAATCGAAGCCTCTAATGTTAGAAAAAACAACACCTTATACTTTTATGACATCAATCATAAGGATCAAATCCCTTATACAAACTTGTTAAATTCAATGAAAGAAAACCATAATAAATGAAAATAAACAAAAAATAAAATGAACAATTTAAGCATACATCTTCATTTAATTAGTGAGGGAAATATAAGGTCCATCCATTCATTACTTTTGGCTTGTGTGCTGTTTGTATATGAACAGATAGATTTAGATAGTTGGATTGAATCTTTAAATATCAAAATTACTTGTATTGTTCATGTATATTTCATTCACAATATTGGAGCAAAACATTGACATTAAAACTGGTAAAAATACTCCACAATATGAACTAGTAAACAAAGCAAGGTCATATGTTTTTCCCCTATTTCTTTTGGCTGCATTTGATGGGTCATTAAATGAGATGAGATGCTAAAATAGTGCTGCCGTCTGATCGCCCACTCTAATTGTATTTTTAGTTATTTAGTAAATGTTACTAAACAGTTAATTAATGAACTAACTATCATAAATGTTGTTCTTATTATTTCCTTTTTTTTTCTTATTTGTCTGAATATCGTATAACCATTCATCTTTTTTTTCTAATATTGAGGAAGCAATGAGCTTGTAGTCAACTCGATGGTCAGTACCACTGACAGATATAATCAAAGTAAGACAGAATCAGTTCTCTCTTAATTTAACCACAAATGAGTAGCTGAGGATTAAGCATGTCTCTCTTATGACATTCTTCAAACCAGAAAACATCAGGAAGAACACCGCTATTATAAAGCTGAAGTAGCTAGGACTATGTCCAGTCTAACTCTGAAGTTCTGTCACCTGTTGTATCTGTTTTTAGTTATGTCATTACAAAAGGTAAATTACAATTACATGGTAAGTTAAGCCCTATTTTCTGTTTATTAGACTAACCCCATTCTGAACATTGTATGATCTATACAAACCGGTGTATTATGATAATAACTTAACAGTTTAAAAAACTAAAAACACGCTTTTAGTTCGCGTCATCATGATATATGGACAGAATATGTTAAGACGATTGGAATGAGCCCAAACTCGATATGTTTACTAGTAGGCATTCCAAGGTTCCACCAGCCACCTTCTGATCCCATCATCAGATCAGCTCGATTGTGCCATAATATTGCATTGTCAGTGGTCCTTGATAAGTGTGCAAAGTTTTAAATCAATCCGACATCACAAAGTGCGTCAAAATCATGTTCCAAGATTCCGTTACATAGATACAACCCAAGCGTGTTAAAAAAGGTAACCAACTGAAATCATTACATACCTAAATAAACAGAATCTAGCTGTTTCGATGGATGGATGTATCTATGTGTTCAATAAATGTTACTGCAATCTATATTAATACAATAAGCCTGAATAGTTATTTTGTTTGTTTGTTTGGACACGCTAAACTTCGAAACTACCAGTTGGATTATTTTTTGTGTATGATAGGCACATTAATTATGAAGGCTAGAGGCTATTTACATTAAGGACTCCTTTCGAAATAAATTTTCTTCATTATTTTAGCATATATAGGTTTGTTACACATCCACATCATTTAGTAATCTCATTTTACTTTTAGGTAGTGAGTAGTACTTAGAAAGTTAAGGTTGTTTTATAAATACTTCTTTTTTAAAATTAAACCTGAGTATAGTCAGGGGGCATAATTAGTATATCTTAAAATGCACTGGAAACTGAAAACATCCCAGACGCACGCCAGACGATGGTAAAAATAAACATCCATAGCGACCATTTTGCTAATAACATTTTATCTATTTCATTGCCCTGTTGATAATTTTACGCTAGGCATATTTTTTATTGACACTACAGATGGTAGAATTTATGTACAATTCGATTGGTAGGTAACCAATGTCCTTTATCTGTGAAATAAATTTTAGTGCTGTTACTTAGTATTTTTACTAGCTACTGTTACTTAGTTTTTTTTAGCTATTTTTAATCACCTCCTATTAGTTAACTAATCATTTGCCACAAATTCGCTCTGTATTTTTAACATTAAGGGTTAACACATTTTTATTTATATAGTGCAAAAGAATAGAAGTAAAACCCTACTGTTATGGTACTCGTAACTCCATAAATTGTATTTGTTCTACGAGATAAAAAAAACATATTTATGAACGTTTTTATTTGAAATGATCGAGCTATGTTTGGGGGTACTTATCTGCAATAAAGATCACTTAATAGATCAATAGATGTAACTGTCCGTTCAGAGGAAGATAAAAACGATGTCTTTTCCTTGAGCTCCTATTTAAATAAAACCAGATGATTAATTCCTTTCATTGGCACAAAACTCTTTGACAATGCAGTAGCGAGTCACAATCGAGCCGAATCGGCTCTCAATGGAGCAGACATCGTATTGTGGCCGGAGGAAGTGTCACACTTTCTCAATCCCCTGCTCCGTCGGTAATAATAGACGTAGAGGTGTGACCGTTGTCAAAATATTGTGAGAGAATGAATAATCAAATAGTAGCGACAATAGGCCGCGCAAGGGTTAAATAGCGTTTTGTTGCAGAATACGCCTCTTGCGCCTTTGTGTGAGGCGCGATCTATACTTATTTCAATTATCAATTCATTTGAAACTTTTTCGCTAGATTAAAAGGTGTGTTAGATTGGCTCGACGTAAGGTATTCTAGTGCTTACGACGACGGCATAGGAGCCACTTTCGTTCGAATACCTTCAGAAGCACGACGGAATTTAGTAGGCAACTAGTTTTCTGTGCGCTCTTTGTGATGGAAAACCTCTCGAGCTTTGTTTGAGCGCGCCTCGTACGTGGCTCTCTACATGCTAAAAGCTCTGATTTTGGCGCGTCTCGCAAGTCTGGGAATTGGCTAACGAGGTAATTTTATATTAGCAGCCAGTCACGGTACACATAAAATGTGCAGAATATCCATGTAGATCGCTTTCACGAAACGTCGCGCCAATTTTTTTCGCAAAAAGAGATTTTATTCCGACTGTACCTAAATTAGTTGTAATTGGTTATTTCCGCGCCATGATTTTATTTGAAAAGTTTTGTGCAGGACACTTGTGAACTTTTGAGAGTCGGCACCAGATTTCACACTTCTGCCACCGAAATCATCGGCCGAAATCAGAATCAAGCCACGTCGGAAATTATACCATATTCACACGTGACATAAAGTTAACTTCACTTTGAAGGAATATGTGCAAAATAATAATGCTTGTAAACAAGGTATTTTAAAACTTATTGCAATTTTTTTAGGTTTAAATTAATTTGAACGATTTAAAGAAAGGAGCCGCAGGCTGCAGGCGCTAGTGATGCGATCGCCGAGTATTGCTTTGATCGTATCAATTAATAACTTGATTCGTAAATAATAAATAGAGTACCGTGGGTACTGTAAGATAACTGCCCAACACATTGTTTAAAATTAACTTAAAATTAAAATCCTCACATAAAAAAATTAAATTAATAATTCATCCTTCGACTTAAACTCGATAATAAAAAAATGACTATCACGAAAAAAACCCGTACTAAATCAATTATATATATAGCAGCTTTTAAATGTTTTATTTATTTTTAAAAGTATTTTCGTCTTCATCAGCATTCAATTACGAAAATTCTTACACACGAACTAACGCATAGTGAAATATCCGCGTCTATAGCTGTCATAGAAACACCCCACTGTATCGGAGTGTGTACGTGTCATCACACGCACGAAAACGGGATGTAATTAAATAAATACGTTTACATCGGGTTACATCACTAACCCGAGAGGGGGGGTCGAGTAATGTTAATAGCAGGCAGTTAGGGCGCTTTGTAGTACGTGTGAAGTGAGCACTAGGGCACACGAGGCCTGTTCCGAACCGACCAGGCCACCCGGCACTCCCGCGCTCCCCCCGGCGTCAAGCGGAACACAGCAGCGCGGGGCGATCGTAGTGACAGCGAGAGCTCAACATATTTTGAACGTGTGGAAGTGCGAAACCTGTTTAGCGCGACCTACCCTGTTTCCTGCGTTGTGGACTCGTTTACCCTATCTCTATCATTTCCACGCGTCTGAACGCCCGGCCCGAGCCAATATCGCTCTTATCTGGAGAGATCAGAGGTGACAATTGAATGTGGATTTATTTATTTGCGGTTGGACTTACGCGGGAGGTTGTACGTACATGTGTGTACAGTTATCCGCTCCAAGGTGACGGAGCCGCGAGCAGATCCGGGGGAGGCGATTGTTTCGTCCGATTTTGTTTAGTCACGCCACGGGAAATGTGCTGCTGGCACGTGGTTCACGTCCAAAATTTAAAACCTGCTTCGTGCCTAAATGTACAATTTAAACTCTTCAAGTTAGTTAAATTTCTGTAAAGGCACTCTCCAAAAAGTTACCATTTTAATTGCCAGTGTAAGAAATGTGTTTATCTGATAATAAAATAAACTTCGCCTCTCAATTCTTATTCGAATGGAGCTACGCGAATATGCCAAGATCACAATCTAGTAAAAACTAAAATTTGGAGCTAAGATGTTGCCCACTTTTAGTATACAATTAAGATAGCTATGATATTGATATTTCCAACAAGTAGAATAAAATGGTCAAAATTAAATTGTAAAGACAAAATATCCTCCTCCTTACCTACTATTCAAAGTTTTTATTTAATTTTCTTAATATAATGTCTTCATAATAAAATTGGTTTCGTATATAATATATTTAAATGGTAATGTATTGCCCATAAACACAGCGTAACCAAATACAAGCAGTAATAGATTCGCCCTTGACCGCCTTATGGTGCGATGCGCTCCCACAATCATGTCACCCTTCATGAAGTCAGTCTGTTTGCAATTCGCCCTTATCTACAGAGTGATGTGCTTTTAAATGTTTTAAAGATATAGAGACACAGCATTTTACCAGTTTATCCAATAATAGCTGTGATATTAGATAGCTATATTTATTTTCTTATCATAATGAAATATATTTAGCCTCGCTGCCCCAATTTGGAATTTCAGAAATACCCGTATACGATTTAAGTAGGTCTGACCTGCTTAACATCGGTTATTATAATTTAAAATTAAACTGGTTGAATAATTTTTTTTAAAACAACTATAGAATCCTGGCTGACCCTAACAACTGCTTGTCAGCATCAGCAACTATTTTTATTAATGACGGTCCTATATCCTAGTCCTAAGTCTGATTTCTAGAGTTCAGAACCTACCCTCACGGCCGCAATGATAAAATTTACGCTCCCTTCTACTTTCGAAAGTTCTACCAATAGTATTGTAACTGCATACGCCAGAGACCTAACCATTAATGTATACCTCTAACCGTTGCACACATCAAAATCTCGTCCGTTTCAATCCGTCCGTACCGAACTCTACCGTTCCTATTATATCTACACACTCCACGGGGTAATACACATCATTAATTAAAGTCTTACTTAAATTATTGCGTTCTGATGGGTTGCCTCTTTTTAACAGTGAAAACTTAGTATTATACAGATCTATATAAAATTCACAACAAGAAACTAAAAACAAAAAAGTGATCCTCTTAATCTTCATTAAAAGCCGTAGTCAAAAAACTTTATTTCAATAGCAAAATGTATGTTGTCGCGGAGTAAAATCTTGGAAGCAGCAATTTTAATTCGAAAATAAGAAAATCTTTTGGAAGTGTTCCAAATTTTTAATTCAACTAACGAAATGCGGGCAATTAACGAGAGGCACAGCGATACACAATGTCCCTGGAATTATCACATGACCACTTAATTACGCCACAGGAAGACGGTCTTTTGGTTAAACTACATCATATTTTATTATGAACTTTAATTTAATAAACATTAAGATAAACATGTAATGTTCTTGATTGTATTGATCCATTTCACCAAGTTAGAAGATGCCTTTTAGTGCTTAAGTACAATAGGGTGTCTCCTAATTTTTAGAAAAGGAGGTTTTACGTTATGTATCTCATAGGAATTCTAAAGTGTCTCCTAGTATCAACAAAAAATAGATTTAAAAAAATTAAGAATGTTCTGGCAATAATTAAAACTGGAATCAGAAGCTTATTACAATAAAAAATCTTAATAAAATGTATTATTTAGGTAACCACACGGCCTTTAATGGAATCTTCATTCTTCACGATATCCCATCAACAATCAATCATTGTATCCCAATTTCATAGATGCATTGAGAAAGTACCTACACATACTTTGACCAAAATAATTATAAAGGGTATACCTAAATTTGATTATTTCATAAAGTAAAAAAATCGCAACTCGTCTATTTATTTCGAAATTCATTTACATATCTGAGAATCAACCCCGGAACCCCGAGCAACGTGGTTTCGGCTCATCGAGAACCCACGAAAAGGCGTCTAAAAATTATCTTTGGATAGCTTCCAAATTTTTTAATCCATCCCACGAAAGGAAAACGAGCGTTCGCGGAGGCGCGCCGCAGTACAATGCTCGCAATTACCAGCCTTATTGCGTGCAATTAATCTATTAGTGGAAGCGCCGGCAAGCACTTTTGTATCTCGCGGGAAGCTCATTAAACGGTGGATTGCCTCAGTTTCGCACTTAATAAGAAAATGCGACTTCATACGGAGACGGAATGAAACGATTTCGCTCGGGGTTGTGCTACACCGCGCTCTACATTAAAACGATATACTTTTTTTATTAATTTTGTTGGCGAGGGAACGAATTCAGTGAAAAAAGTACAGCAACAAAGGATTTTTGATTCAAGTGATTTAAACATTACCCCATAGGCTAGTAGATATTAAAGAATTTGCACGTATTTTACACGACTTTATAGCTATTGATACATATATTTTTCTTTAACATATGTATATACTTTGAAAGATTGACAGATT
This sequence comes from Udranomia kikkawai, assembly GCA_018250225.1. Lineage (NCBI taxonomy): Eukaryota > Metazoa > Arthropoda > Insecta > Lepidoptera > Hesperiidae > Udranomia > Udranomia kikkawai. Next base: position 7,699 of record DWTF01000088.1, read on the forward strand.
TTAAGGGGAAACATACAGGACGCATAATGTATTTTCTAGCAGGCGGAAAACAAAATGAAAATATATAATTTTTTGGTCGGAGAAATAACAGACATATTTACTTCTTCGTAAGATCACTCATCCTCTAAGTACACACTGCAAATGTAAATAAACATTTATTCTTAGCCTTTCTTTACCCGAAAATAGCAGCAAATAATGCCAACGGTGGCCGGTACAGCCTAGTGCAGCGGTTGTCAAGCAGCGGGCCGCAAAGTTAATTAACAATGAGCGCGACGGCCCGCGGCCCTTCCGCCAGTGGTGCCGATCCGACCCATTTCTCTGCTCGAGGAAATCGCTTTACGTTGGAGGTGGCTCTCTCTGAATTGGGTTACATCTATACGAGGATCGTATACCTTTAGCTTTACTGTTTTTGAAATTTACGATACCCTTTTTGCCCTTTTTGGATGACGCGATACTGTTTTTGAAGGTAGGTTATGTTTATCAATCATATAATTTATTTAATTGGATAATTTGTTTCCAGATTCCAATGTTTTAGAATAGGTTCCAGCAATACCACAAGCCAACTTGAGAATTACAATACAACATGTTTTATTGATCTGTGTCGCCTCTGAGGCCTAATTCATCCAAACATTCTATGCGATCATCGACAATAATTAATCTTAAGGTCCATCAATCTGTACTGAAGAAGCATGCAGTATGCTCTAAGATTTACCCATGCTCTAGTGTGTGACCTCGTAGTGGTCTAGAAACCTGTAGCCATAGTATCCAAACCCCTTTAATATCTTAAGAAAAAGAAGATTTCTTCCTTCTTCTCCTTCCTATGTACTAAAAACATATAGTAACATAAGATTGAAGCTAACCTATGAGCACTAACACATGCGTCGCTGCGCCCACAGCTCTCGTCGCACAGACACTTCCAAAATACAACAGGCACAACGCCAGCCGTAATTACGCACTCGGAACATAAGCTCTCGAAACAACGCGCCGGATGTGGCCCTCCGCCCGCGGACCTTGCCGATCTCACACTACATAAAAATAAAAATATAGTGTTCAAAATCAATTGTCATGATGTCCGATCCGGTCCGGCGCCGAATTAACGGATTATTGCGAAGAAAACAACTCAAACGCGTCTAGAATAATCTGCTGTGCCCTCTTACCAATAGATTTAATTGGTGTTTGAGATGAGTTACCTAAATAATGAAAGTGAATTTCGATATTAAAAGGACATGTAGCATCTTACAGCCTATATACATTTGTAGACAGATAAGATAGAAAAGATTTCACTTGAAGAATACATGCAAAATAATTAACGTCAATCTGATCCGATATCGGGTTTCAATACCGGATCGGAGATTGATGGTATAAATAGTCGGCCATAAATCTGAGTTCAAATTTAATCTTATTAACAAGATTTATGACATAATTATAACGTTTATGCCAAACAGCGAAAGAACGTTTCCATATAATGTATCCGAATCGAAACAAATGCTAATCTCCCGGCCCCGCAGCCACCCTCCTAATGGAGTTTTTAAGAAACAGAATAACGCTCCGAAGAAAATTAAGCCATCTTTGGCTAAAAAGTCCAAAAGTTGAGGGTGGGGCGGCCCCGGGGTGAGGTATGGATTTTTCGGGGCCCGTTTCAACGCTGCGAAAATAAGTGTTTAGGAGCGATGTTTATGTATAACTAGGCCGTGTATTAGTGGCACGGAATTAGAACAGCGAGTGCGTGGAGTTCACATTAGTATTATATTTCTAAGGCGAATTCTAATTTGTTAGTACGAATGTAAGTCGAATTGGCTTCTTATAGGGTAGTATAAGAGACCCTTCAGTAAGACATAATAACAGATGTATAATTGTGTCCTACAAATATTTCGAATTTAATTCTTTAATCAGTTCCCAAAAATTACAAAAATATTTGAGGATATAAAGGGGACAGTAACGAGTATAAATAAACGCGTAACATTCAATTACTGTCCCAGTTTCGCTTGGAAAGTGGAGCGCCCAAAATCAACTTTTTCCGAAACCAATAAATTCAAGCCGCCGCATTACATGCACGGAGATACCCTCATTATTTAATAATTCATGGCTTAACTAGATATGTAAAAGGCCATTAAGCGCTGGAATAACTACATCCCACTCCATAAACGTTAATAAAATTTCCATAATAAGATCATGCAGCGTTCGCATTAAATAACTCATTGTAAATAAGCGCCCAATTTATATTCAGCCCGGGGGAGAATTATCATAATCGGCTGCTTTTCGCTCCCACCCCCGACAGGGACGGAGTGCACCACAATTCTACGAGCTAAAAAGAGACAGATAACAAGTCTACTCGAAATCGCCAAGATGTTTGCCAAAACTTGACTTTTATTAGAGTTGTCGCGATGTCTAATGAGGCTCGACTCAATTAAAATATGAGTTAGATTAAAGCAATGCCGTCTAAATATGCGATAATTTCTGTACTCAAAAGTCCAATTGAAATCGTCGAACCCCCTTTCTAATACGCTTAGAATTCGAGGGTTAAATTGTCGCTGCGAGTGTAAGCGGCCCTCACCCGGGGCAGGTAATTACTCGGGAGTCATTGTTACATCTGTTAATTAAAATGTCCCTTAATTCGCGCCCTCATTATCAAAATACTTTCAAAATCCTACGAATACTTCGCGGAGCGGTACTCTCGGGGAAAGGAACTCGGGGCGTCATCAAAGTCTTCCGTTTGTCACAAAGTAAGCTGCTTCGCCCTGTTTTTCAATCCACCGCTCCGTCTGCCGTCAGCCGATGCGTTTTGGGATAAGTGATGCCTTTACTTTTTAATTTGAGGAGCATTAGGGAAATCCGTTCAATGTCCTCCACTCTATTCGTTTAGGTGTTTAAAAGTATGACTGCTCTATCTACTAGAGCTCTATCTATCTAGACCGAAGGAAGAGGTATCATATACAAAAGTTAATTTTCCAGCGGTTAATAGATATAGGAATAAATCTACATATACATGATAGTATTATTTTTAGTTACATGTAGGTCCTAGAATATTCTAGCTTACATTTTTTGTGCAGTGACACTGACACTGGCACAGAGCGTCAAGTGGCCTGTATGCTCGGGTAAAAATGTACTGGTGGTTTATTACCTTATATCAAAATTAAGCCACATGACTGGAGGGTAGTTAATAATATTTTTTTTTTCCTACGAAGTAAACATAGAAATATTCACGTATTTTTTTTACAATATTTGATAATATAATTACGTCTACCTACTACGCTTCTTAGCTAGATCAGACTACCCAGTAATAATATTGGATAGTACTCGACATTTTAACTCAGAGAAAATGGTACAAAACTCTACACAGACATGCTTACATAGGAAACATAATCGCTTCTGAAACCTCTAGTGTCCCACGATGCAGCAGCAACATAACATCGATTAAAGGCGCAGTTTAATCTTTGACACGGAACTTCGACACCTCTCTTTGACACGTGCTCGTCTCTCGGGACCCGCCTTTCAGTATTCGTAATTTTACTCTTTTTGTTTACAATTCGGAACTTTTTTGAACGCCTAACTTTAATCAATGCTTTGCGACACACCGCCACCTGAGATTATCTAAGTTTGTAAGCCTTGCGCCGTCTCGACCTTAATCGTGGCATTCATTTATGGAAAACTAGACTGGCGTTATCTGAAAATAGCTTCTTACTTTACAGTTGTAACAAAAGAACGACACAAACGCTTCGCGCGCTAGAGGTGGGGAAGCCGGTCTCTCGAGTGACGGCCGCCGTACGAGTTATTTTACTTAAACTTTCTTACGTTTCTCAACATATTCCAACTAAAAATTCACACAGACTGAACCGCATGTTTATACTTACAACACAAGCACAAAGTACCCACAGTGGCACTTAAAGAAAAAAGTAAAATCCGCGGGAAATCTCGCGACACCGAGAGGTCGAGTGTCCTCTATTATTGTTACTTCGGCACCGAACGAAATTAAATCTAAAATCCAGGAAATAAAGTTTACATTCGAAGATCGACGAGATAGTTTCGTTTTCAGGCTAATTAGAGGCGAGGGAGTCGCGGTGCAGGTGTAAATGAATTTGAGCTCTAACGCGGTGCAACTGAGCCGCAAGTTAGTGCTCAGTGGGTGTGAAACAGTTGGGTGCCGACAACTAGAAGGAAATTAAGTCGGTCTGTTTGTATCGGCAAAGGAATTACAAAAACGGGATTAACGAACCGATTCTCTTTGTCCCTTACATGACTTACATCACATGCCCCCTCAGGAGGTGGAACGTTCGATGAGTGCGTCGTGGGTGAATAGATTTTTTTATTATAATTTCCCTGAGTACAGGGGTTTTGGGAAGTAAGCCAATTTAAAGCTACGAAGCCATTGGCGCGACGAACATGTTTTTGTTAACCAAAGCATCCAAATATACTCCAAGTTAAATGCGGTTTGACTTTTCGCAAGTTATCCCTCGGTTGCGGGTTCAGAAAATTAATTGATACAAATTGGTAATCTACTTTTAATCGGTTTAAGCCAATCGGTTATTGTGGAATTGTATGAAAACAGAATTAAAATAAATTGATAAAAAGTATATTCAGAATGAAATAATAAATTCAAATCTCTTTAAAGAAAATTAAAGACTAATTACTAATTTCAGTTTCGTATAACAAAGTAGATGTAGAATACTTGAGATTATAAAAAATGGCAAATGATGATAAAAAGGAGAAAAAAAGATAAAAATAACTGATAGTCAGTATTCACTGCATTATATGTTTATGATTTGGTAGTAATAATGTATATGTGATATGTTTATAAGTATCTATATTTTAGGCTGAAAACAGACTTAAGAAAGAGAACAGTATTGTAAACATGACTTTATATCTAATAGAGGTTCTAATAAGTCTACTATCCTACTACTAGCACATCCTTAAATGATCCGTCTCTGGCGATGCCTTTGCTACCTCTATACTATCACCTACGTTATAACTAGGCTTGGACAAAGTGAATAGCCGGTAGTAAGCGTAAAACTAAGAAGCTTTTTAATTCAGTTGTTTGTGGTATGTATGTTTCGGGATTTTCTTTTTTTAGGGCTGAAGTAAAAATTCCGGAAGACTAAATTTTCGATGAGTATTTTGCATGTGAAATAGGAATAAACAGTGAGTAAACGAGATCAATAATGTAAGTAGTAATGAAGTAGTTTAATGAGAGTTCTGACTAAAGTCGATCATTACAACAATGGCATGAGTACTAAAATAGACTAAAGGCATAAAGGCATACGTCATAGACGTAAATAGTATAAGGTAGTAGAATTGCTATAAGGAAATAATTGAGAATTGGTAATTTAATGTTACTGGATCGTTTTAATATACTTAATTATGACCTTTATTGTAACGTGGTCAAGTAATGACAAGTACATACTGACCATCGCAATTTGGCAAATTTCTGTGAGCTTTGAAACCATGTAGAGTCGGCTCAAGTACGTAAGCCTTACTCTACTGAGTATTCCTCTACTAATACTACATAAGCCTCGATATTAAAAAAAAAAAAACACAGACAACGCCGGGGTGCGAGCTTGCGGTGCGAAACTAGCTATTAGCAGGCGGCGCTTTGTGCGGAGGCGTTGGAGCGCCCCCGACACAGGGCGCTGCACGCTGCCTGCTCACGGGTTCTGTCTCCAGCAGATTCACGTAGCCCCGTCTTAGTCCTGATCAGATTTGAGGACGACGATAGATAGTATACCTCTGTTCGTGTAGCAGGCCACGTGAAATTAGAACCTCGTCGAAACGAATAAAGTGATTCGAAATTTGTATTACTTTTACGTTAACGTCAAATCTCGTAATATTATTACATAATGTTTTAATGCTAAGTCATTAAAATATTTATAAACATTTAAGATAGACTCAAGATCAAAGTCGAATTGAATTATAGCTTGAAAAGAGTAAAGTTACGCCAGCTAAAGAATTGAGTGAACAAGACATTCAGTTTATTCCTTGCTAAGGTTTGGTAAACGTAATACCAAAAATTCTATGCCGTAATACTACCGAAACGTAATTCTACCATTTCCGTAACATCCTCGTAACTCACTTCCCATATTATTGCCTTCTTAACCTTTAATAGTCCCGCACCAAGACTTGCAACCCTAGACTCTCATCGTGGGAGTGGTTTCAAACAACGCGTCTAATATGTCCGCACGCACTCGTTTCACACCTCCGAAGCACTCCCCACAACCTCACTTTGCTCCAAGTTGCAAGCGACAGCGATTTACGCAAATATACCAACAAAATCAAGATAATATCGATCACAAATTAAGCCAAACTTTCTTTATTACAATGGTTCTTTATTCTAGTTTTGTCGTCGTTAAAATTATCATCTATAACATCCATAACACAAGCTTTCAATTATGCTATATTTAAACAATATTTCTAAAATACTATAAAAATATTTACGGGCGACAGCGTTTAATTTTAAATCTTTATTTGAACTTTTTCAGAGTGTATGGAAAGCGATCGATTCCCCCAGGGCTGTAAGCCGTACCGATTATCGACGTCAATATTAACTCGTAAGTGATCGGGTAATTACACTTACATAATACTTTACTGCAACTGAAAATCAAAGAGGTTTTACAATAGGTAATATGGATGAAGGGTTTCTTTGTTTATGGTATTTTAAAGTGCTACTTTGATATTGAGGATTTAGATAACTAAAGCTAAAAATATAAAAGATTTTCATTTATAGGTTTATGCATACTATTAAACCATTTCGCAACATCAGAACCAGTAATACAGTGGAGCTTTTTAATAAGTGAATGATGAAAATAAATATATCGTTAGATTGTACATGCTACGTACTACATGTAAGGAATAATTAAGTGATTAAAATAAAATGTTTTCAATTTAGTTTATCAAGACTCACTTCGATATTCAAACGCAATATTTAATCAAAAATAGTATGATTTAAACCTCGAACCAGTAAATGAGTATCGATAACAAGCAGATCTAAGCACACCATTCGAACAACAAACTATTCCCTATCCCTGATCGACAAAACTTGGGCCGTCAGCGCCGAGCGCGTTCCTCATTAACCGACGAACAATACAACAAAGAAATACATTTGTCAACGCCGACAAATAAAAATGCAAATAATATTCCGCGCGGAGTGCAGTGGCACTCGGTTCACACCTCCCAGCCATCGTCGACTGCGATTATGGTGGAGCGAGCCACGAGCGGGAGCGGGTTGAGACCATTTCGAATTATCCATACCTACAACGTAGATTGATTTTCACTTATTTAGAAATTGGTACATTTATTGTTTTTATGCTTTTATCTAGGAGGAACATTTTGAAATAGCTGACGCAATTGAACATTTTTATATTAGCGAACTGATATGAGTAAATAATTTGGTAGATTCATTTAATATTGTAAGTTAATTCATTGTCGAAAATTTTCAAGTGAACGATCTATTGGTATAGTTTGTTTAGCTACCTTTTAAATATTTTCTATTCTTTTAAACAAGACCAAAGACATCAAGGGAATGTTATATTGCTTTACTTTGGTAAACTTTATTTTAATTTGTTTAAATCCCTAAAAGTCGTCTAAAAACTTATCACTATTGTGGTATTTCACATTATCTCTTTTCTCTGTCTGTCTTCTCATATTTTATAAATAACGCAAACGTTGACAAAACCCGAATCCAGATTTATTATTAACTTCTTACAACCTTTTACGTGATAAACCACCATAAACAACTATCCATAGCCCTGCATAACTGTGTTTAATAAATTGTATCTTAAGAATTACACACAACATTATCAACTAGAAGTACATTAAAAATAACGTTAGTTATCAAAAGAGCTAATTTGAGAATGCAAGAATGGAACAAAAAGTACAGTGACGTCACATTTCCGGCGTGCGAGCCGTATTCGTGGAGGTATCATCGGGCCGCATTCACAGCACAATACGCGACATTCCTAGCGCTGTAAGTTTAGTTGTTCTGTTCTGCAACAAACCGTGTCGCGCTCGCTTCACGCCTCCGCAAGAACACTCCCCGCCTCGGCGGCCGCTGGCCCGTAGTATGAGCGATAGCGATTTGCAAAACTTGGTGAATAAATTTAAAAGATGCTTATTTTGAACGAATTATCAATTTTTTCGTTTTTTGAGAAAAAAAAGCTGCATAAAAGCAAGAAAAGAAGACTTTTTAGAAGAGAAAAAAGGTAGCAGATACTCCTGCATACGAAAAGCAAAACTTCAATGATCAAACTGCAATACCTACAGTTTAAGATAAAAACAAAAGCTCATTGAAGAGTGGTCAATTAATTAAAGGGCTTTTTATTTGTAAGTAGCTATTGGTATATATTACAGAAAACATTATTAAAAATGTATACTGCAAATATTTCATCAATACGCTACCCTTTGCACCTTAACCCACGACCTAACAAACTGGTTCTACACATCGAAGGGTTAACTGCACACACACACTAGCGCAGGCGCTCACGTGTGTGCATGTGTGCGGTTATAGACCGATAACCGACAACCCTTTCGGGTAAGGCCGAGTGTCCAGTAGGAGCTAAGTTTAAATTGGTAAGATTAACCCCACTGATAAATTGCATTAAAGAAGCTATACAACAGTTATTCCAAAAGTAAGTTAGAAATCTACCAATAAGTACCTATATCATATTATTTATCTAGGCTAAACTGTAAATATTTGTACTTTTTTAAGGTAAAGGAGAATATTTGCAACAACTGATTGATCTTTTTGTAATGCAATACGTAATACTTTATAAATTCTGTCCTTGTTATAAAATATATAATTTGATCAAATGGAAGACATAAACATCTGGTAAACTGGTTGGCCATTTTTATTCGGAAAACTCTGAAAATCAACAAAACGGTACATAATAGTATCTTCCGCCTGTTCTTCCTGTAAATCCCCTTTTTTAGATATACGGCAGATTACGTGAAAGCCATCGAT
>DWTF01000089.1:0-16625 GCA_018250225.1 Udranomia kikkawai
AAACGTAACAAACAAGTTTACATTCATGAAATTAGCAAGGATGTTCTAGTTTCACAACATCGTAGTATATAAAATTGAACGACATTTTCTTTAATTGTAATGCTTCCTAACGGATTTTACATTTTATTCGGTATAATTGGCTTTTAATACATTATGAAGATAGTAAGTTAGATCCGTACCAATTCATTATTCGTTCACTTTAGTAGATAATGATATTGCATTATCATTGTTTATTCTTATGTGTTCACATTTGAATGTTTTGTGGTGATCGGATTAATTAAAAATAGAGACTTATAAGTAAGTATAAAATAACAAAAATATATTTAAAAAATTAACGTCAAAGATGGGGATTTGTAATAATCGGCTTGATTAAAAATATTTGCAGATTCAGAATATGTAGGTTTTAGCATCTAAGTATATTCATTTTCTGTAGCAAATAAGAACGAAGCATGTTTTTATTTTGTTTTCTTTTTAAACTTTATTAACTTAAAATACATTAAAGTCGTTTTAAGTCGGTCAGCACGGTGCCGTGTCCATAAGTCATTATTTCCACTATGCTTCGTGCTACCCTACTGAGGGGTGAGAATAAAATTACTTAACTACTTAAATCACTAGGGCCCTCCGCTGTCTAAACGATACTTCTGAGCACCCTACCTGCTCACACGGTGTTTAATATACTTCAGGAAGTATATTACAAAATATTGTTAAATATCATATGAGTGTGGGTTCTTAGGGGAGTGTCTGTAATATTGATAGAAAGGATTTTTGATTTTTTTGGGATTCATTTAGGTGTTAGGGTAACCTAAAGTTTTTATGCGACAATTTAATTACCTTAAATTGGTGTAAATGAAAATATGTTGAGTTGCTCCATCTTACTTCAAGAGTAACAAGGTATGTGATGAAGTTCAAATAGTTTAGGATAGGATTTTTAGTCTATTTGAAATGGTCGCAGAGGGCAATATAGTAGGAAATTAATTTATCCGTAGGTTTAGACTTGTCTTCTTCAACAAGCCAATTTATTCTGTGTCGAAATAAATATAGCTAAAAATGGTTTTGGTAGGAGATCTGCAGTTATCTGCATTTCGTGATAGAGAGTCATTGTGTGAGACCAAAGAATGTTTCGCCTGTTAAATCAATACAGCATACTAATGGAACTCAATGTCAAAATAATTTGCTAAGTATAAGTACTTACTTGCTGAAATCAAATAATTTATTCTCATCTTTTTTTTGCCTCATTATGTTGCATTATTGCAAAACTCGAGCTATAACTTAAGTAAAAGAAATAATTTGTTATATAAATAATACTAGATAGAGTAAAATGTACTGCGCCTAACTCCACTCCGTCTATAATTGGTAAATTCATATCAAGAACCCGCCACTAGTATGAATGTAGCGCCATTTTGATTGGTTATTAAAGCTCTCATCATATGAGTGTTTGGACTTAATTGGACATTTTTCTAATAAGACGGCTCCTTTACTTACAATCTAATAATATCTGGGATATTTTTTTAGTTCTGTTTAACTTTAAATTAAATGTTAATAGGCACGGGCTGTACGTAACACCAGGTCATCACATTATGTAACGAAAGCAACAGTTAATAGATTATATTACGGTAAATTTCACCTAATATTCTATGTATGTGGCTCAAAGGCATTTCAACTGCCGCGGGGTACACTTTGTGAGCCTGATTCGCGTTTACAACGGCTTTGTACAGTAATTATACATGAAATAGCTTACCCGCGCGGCTCCGTTTGAACATAGATTATATATTTTTCAGGCGGTTATTTTGTGTGTAGTATATCCGTGTATTATGTACTACTATCTGAATCCATATATTTTTTTACATATTGGATAAAAACTAAAGAAGAAAAAGAAGTTTTTTTGGTAATACCATAGCAAAGAATGGTAAAATAAAACCTAAATGTTAAGAAGTTTTCTCACGCAGTTTTCATTTTTACTCACACTCTAAGACATCTAAACGTAATGCCTTAATTCCTTAGGATCTCGGTTAAGTTTGACAGCATCTGTTATGTTTCTTTCAGTATTTGTTTCATTCAAGAGTGCTTTCACAATAACTTCAAAAAAAAATACAGTATGATTAACGTGGTCCCTATAGTATCATTAACCTGCCTAAAACTGATCGTTTAATTGATATAGAGAAAGGTAGGTTTAATGTGTCAGTGAATATGTATAATTTATTTTTTAACTTTATTTAAGTATTTAAACTGAGTATTTATAATAATCTCGTATTATCTTTTGATTTATACTAAAACATATTCAATAAAGGTAAAAGGTATAGAAGAAACTATCTATGCTTTCCACAAAGTAAAGAAATGATAACCAAGTTAATCCGACCAGGAACAAGCCAAGGATACACAGTAATTTAATAACGGATAAGTATAGACGATCGAAATTAAAAATTCCATAACTCGCTGCAGTTTAGGTATGCGGGAGTACCAGAAAAACGCTCAAAGCCGAAAGCACCTAATTGGATACTGTACAGACCACTACAAAGGGGGATGTTTGAGATAAAAATGAAAATTAAATCTTCCAAGCGGATGGGCAGAGTAATGTTTTTGACGGTAGCGTAGGCGGCCCCGCCCGAGGGGAATCCGCAAATCGACTATCAAAATTCTCGCGAAAAAAGTTGTGTGTGACCGGCTGTCGGATACTCTGCCTTTTTTGTGTGCGTTTTTTTTTAATTATTCGTATCTGTGGTTAGTGGAGATGCGGTTTCGCGCGCTTTTTCCGGCGCGCAATTTTGTTTTTGTTTTCGGATGTATTCTTTTTTTATGTTTTTTTATTGTCTAGTAACTAGTAACAGTGTAAGTTGCTTGCTACAGTTAATATGTGTGTTATACCAAACGTATGTATATGGATGATATAATTTCAATGATGAATGATGATAATATTCGTTTAAAATTGATTTTACTTGAACTTAAAGATGATGAAACGCTTAGACGTAATTTAGTATTTAGTAGTAATTTCGTAGTACACTGGACTACCAGTAATTTTTTCTGGAACACTACTTGTAATATTAATTATGAAAAGATTTACATAGCGGAGGCATAGCTGATGGTAGAAGGTTGATCACCTTCATCCAATAACAAAATAGTTACGATGTGACTTGAATCTTCTCTATGCATCTTTTTGTATTGTATTTTGTATCTTCTGTACAGCGTTTCCGACCATTTGCGGGTTGCCAACTTTATCACTGGTGTTATGAGTAAATTCCTTGCGATGTTTTCTTTGTCGTCAAAGAAAGTAATATGAATACAACTTTAAAAAACACATCTTTATAAATCAGAGTGCGAAAGATTCGTGTCGGACAAAACGAAGTAAAATGCTCGCAATTTGTTCCTTTTTCGCTACAAAACTTACCTTTCTTAATCCCCGGCATTTCGCCCCCATTGCATCCAATGGTTTGCGGGCCAGGACTGAGGCTGTGGATCTGGTAAGGCGGGGTTCTGGTGTCGATCTGCGTGGGCCAGGGCGCGCGGGGCCAGCTCGGCGTGGTCCCCGGGGTGCCGAGGAGTCGCAGCCGCTCGTAGACCGGCGCGGTGCAGTCTGATGGAGTCTGCTGATTGCTCGACTTCTCCTTCTGCGCGGCTAGGTTCCGGAGCACGCGGTTGATTGAGGACACCTAGTGATAAAGGTATAAAGTGTAAGTATTGACGAATGTGGTCAACTAATTGTGTTTTATCACACGTCTTTTTACCAAGTTAGAGTATATGCGATTTGGCTATTGTTATGTAATTAATGGTTTGCAATTTAAGTCCATTCTCCATTTAACTTTATAAATAGTTCAAGATTATGTTGTGTCAATTGTTTGATGTTGTTTGAAACGCCAAACCAAAAGACAACGATTATTTATGAAGTGTGTGCCCTCATGTCAGTTTCTGTATCTACAAAAGTAAAGTATCTACAAATTTAAACCTAATCAGCCTAATCAGATTAATGCATTTTTATTTTAGCGAGAAAACTTCCAATTACATTTATGTTGATCTTAGTAATGTCGCAGGATATCAAGATATGCTAAGGTTATGTGGATTATTGGCAAAGATAAGTCAGTTTTTAAATTGAAGTAGTTCACTTTTACTCGTTCCTCGTTACCTCGCGGCGTGAAGTTGTTGATTTCTTAACAAGATTAGACTAATTGTAATCTTAACAAGACGTAAAAATTGTTATAAATATTTCTGAAAGAAATATGGACTTTCATAAAATTATCTACGTATTGAATTTAAAAATATGAAAATTAGCTATTTGAAGTGGCACTCCATTGGGATTAAAATTCGCAGTAATCACTTAAAGAAAAAAATAAGTATACTTAGAAACATTCAAAATTTTTAATGATCAGATCAAATATTATATCAGTAAATAATACTGCACTTAATTTGCCAAAGCAATGCGGTTTACTATTCGAAATTGAGGTTTTAATAATGTGTCATATTTGTCAATTATGTTTAGGTCACAGACCACACTGGCTAATGACAAATTGCGAAACGTAAATAGTAAATCACTAATCAAAATTATTTGCGGTGAGTAATATGACTCGTTTCAGTAGTTTAGTGGTGGCTACTTGGCTACTTCCTGTACAATAACATTGGATAGAAACTAACTTAAATATAAAGTATAGTCGGTTTCAAAGTAAAGTAAGTATCTACTTTAATATGAATCCATTTTGTTTGCAACTTTTTTTATAACAGGGAGGTGGGAAAAGAGAATGCATTTGACCAGATGGTAAGTGGTAAGTGATGGTAAGTACCAGAGATTTTTTCGAGCACTTCAGCTGAGTCATCAGCATCAGTATTATGTAAGTAGTAATATTGTAGCGATGTATGTAGCGATTTAAAAAAGCTATTTACTACAAGTAGAGTCAGCTACAGGATGCAGCAGTTCTTTGTGACACACTGTGAAAATCAGACTGTGTGATAAAGAATTGCTGCCAAAATCGTTAGATTTCATTTAATCTACATAAAGCCGTTATGTATTATTAATCTAAAGCTTCCTTAATAATTCCACTATCTTCTAAAAAACCGTACAAAAATCCGTTCAGTAGCTTTAGAGAAAATCGCGAACATACATACAGACAGGTTTGTTTTATAATATGTAAGGATTACAGTTAGAAAATAGCCAATGCCTAGAAGTAGGTACACTTGCTGTAGTTCTTTCGCATTATGCGTAGTGGCGTTTTGTAAACGGATGAGCAGACGCATATATTTTGACATAAACGCGCGTTAAATGAAGTGAGATTGACTATAAACACTTACCTACTGTTTTTCATGTGGTTGAAATTCGACCACAGACAACTGACCATATTATAGAAAATTGTGTCTCGGGCGGCAGAAAAGTTTTTTTTTATAAGTTGGTAATGGATATGATTTACAAGATTAACGATAAGCTCGGCAACCCGGTGACGTCACAGGGTCAGAAAGGCGTGCAATGCATTCATTAACGTCGTAGACGTATAGATGTATATGAGCCTTTAGAGACGCATACATATTAATTTTGGGGGGAAACGTTTCATCTCATGTATTTAAATATAGAATGTTGAAAAAATGCTTCATAGACATACAATGTAGAAACACCAATAGAGAATTGTGGTCGATAACTTTTTGAAAACTATTTTTAGAAGTGAATGGTGCATGCTGACGATGCAAATAGAGAAGCAAAATTTCGTACATTTACATTTAATTTATTCTTGAAGGTGATAGAACTTTCGTTTTATAATCATTGCAATATTACGCTCTCTGAAAAAGTTAATTATTTAAAGTAAAAGTAGATCATTTATTTTAGAGAGAAGTTTATTACTAATTTACTTAGTTCTCTACGAAAAGTAAAAGTAGATCATTTATTTTAGAGTTAATGATATTCCTGATCGTAGGCTATTATTCCCGTGTCCATGATACCCATTTGTCTTAACGCTAGTGGCATTTTCCTGTACGCTTTCGTACTTTGGATGGTACTTTATTTAGTCGCTTGTTATCAATAGATGGGAATCTCTATACCTCATTGAAATCCATCCCTCGTTTATAATATCCGAAAAAAATTGTGGCTTAAAACCATAGAAGAGACTTCTGTCAACGCGCATTGGAGCAGCATGGCGGAGTATGCTCCAAGCATGGAACAAAGAGACCTAGGCTCAGCAACGTGTTAAAAATGTCGGCATGATCCATAAATATTTATAGTAGGGACGGGAACTACTTAAAGTGTAAAAAATAATGTTACGAGTTATTCCAGGCTTATCTGTACAGTGGCGATTACAACCAGTGGTCAATGCGCATAAAGTATGCACGACAACGCAACATGGTCGATAGGTGTTAATCGATAGCCCACCCAGACTTCGTACAGACCGAAATGTCCTGGCGTACCAACTGTCACACTGGCATGTGACAGCGCGCCAAACGGACGTAGCGTAACTTAGACGTAGGGCAGGAAGGCGAGGCCGTAAGACGATAGATGGTAACCTGATACACGACCGCGCGGTGGTCCGCCCCGCGCGGTGACTGGCATCTGACGCGATGCCCGATGGACCGAGAAAGCGCGGCACGTTCGAAAAACGAACGCGTTTTTTTTTCAACTAAATACTTCTTTTTTCGTCTATGATTGACTTTGATAGTTGACAGTTTTGTAATTGATATTATTTTTATTGATCTGATACTTTGCGTTTTTTAATTTCAAAAGATTTGAACGACCGATTGGTTCGCGATTTGTGGAGATATTGTTGATTTTTAACGAGGGAGAAAAGTATAAGATTCCGTCGATCAGAAAATTATAACAAGTCATCTAATTAAAAGTCACTCAACTAAGTCTCACGCAGCGAGCTAGAAAAATAAACGTTTCTTAAAGGGTTGCCAGATGTTGCAAGTTTCCAACAAAATGAAATGGAAATTTTTAACAAGCTGCGAGTGAAACGTCGAAGGCAAACATCGAGTTATAAGCCAATGAGTCGCGGCAATTAAATGTTTCTTTGTAATTATTTTCGATTTGGATGATAAAACAGAGGCAACAAATTGTTATGGTCAATTAGCTCTTTTATTTTAAATTTATTGACTGTATTGAGACAATTTCTCAATTTAATTTAAAAACAGTTAATAACGATAATAAACATAGAATTTTCTTTTCTTTAGTTTTTTTCCTTCCTACTAGGTTTGCTGGAAAAAAATAATTTGAAATAAGCACGTCCATTGTACAGGAAGGTATCAACGTTTCATTTCATACAAATAATTAAGTACACAAAATATTAGATAACAGAATAAATGAAGACATTCACAGTGTAGCATAATCGCAAAAATTCTGTTGTATTGTAGATACGGACAGTGTGTCTGTCTATCCGTAGTATATTTTATTAACCAGAAACCCGCGTTTGACAACTTTTCAAGCGTGCGTGAAATGTAAACCTATTAGGTATAGGTATAAACAAACGACCCATGCGCTCGAGTGTGGCCATGCGTAAAAAACGTCTGTGCACTGGCCAGTTGTAAAAAACGAACTCCACAAGTAGACCTGTAAACAGTCCCTTAATTCGAATTATACACTCATTGAGCGGTTTCCACAATTGTACTCGTCTAATACACCAATTAGTTAACCCTTCTGAATTTAAAATATGTTTACATGTGTGTTTCCACAAATTAATTTTCTTTATGGCAATGCACACGGACAAAGTCAGGTTCACAATAGTCGGTTTTTATTCGATTGGACTCAAATGAGGTTTTAATTTTCGAAACGACTGCACGGCGAATTACGTTTTGTGTAAACGTTTGATTCCGTAGTTAATACCGGTAGTAATGTACTATTCTCTAGAATACTTTTTGTCGTCATAAAAAAGGGTTAAGATTTAAAATTTGGAATTAAAATGTTTCGTGGTAACCTTTTTTTGTCAACAAAATCTCTACTTACTGCTTAATACTTACATATACAAATAAAATGATAGAGATCTTCCTTTGTGCGCGCGTCACGGAATACTACTGGATATTTTTTTTAACCTTTATTCCATAGATATTGTTTAAAATGACTGCGATATGTCCATTAAATATAAAGTAATTACGAAACAACGATTTTTATAACCAGTTATGTGTATTTCTTGCTTTTTGCTTCCGAGTTTTTCGATGTTTCCTCCTCTGTGCATAATATGCATTGTTAATTAATAAACTGACATGACTGGCATAAAATTGCGAAATGTAACTGGTAGGATATAAAAACGAAAATTACTTATTTTATTACATTAGAACGTATAAAAGTAGCCACAAGAGTTCAGACAACCATCAAGGAAAAATACCCTATTTATTGTAGGTGGTAGTCACGTTGTGTATGTTCTAAGATGAAAAAATTGTATGGTACTGTTTCATTGACAGTAAACATGTAGTTCAAACCGAAAACCACCTTGAATCCAGGCAAATTGTTTCATACAAAGATTTAAATAGTTAGATACGCTCTGACATCTAAAATCTGTGGTGTTGCTTCCATATTCATTCCAATGTGTGGTCAAACAGGGAAAATAGCGTCCTCCCTTTTATCATACTCAATTTTAAGTTTCATCTACCTGTCTATCTCATCTAAATGAGTGTGCTCACTTGGTGGTGTACTATAGTGAGGGCATATCTATTGAAATCTTTGGTTTCATAGTTTTGGAATAAAATATGTACTTCAACCCGGGGACCAACGCTTTGAATCCACGAGGGAGCATTGTGTAGAAATTGATGAACAGTAATACATTCTGTCGCCGAACCATAAGAGTTGCTAAACCACTTGTTAATCAACTTATCGTAATACATAGTATGTATCCAATCTCGGAATTCAAACCGGCAATTTGGAACACAATATTGGTACGAGTTTTGAATACAAAATAAATTACACCGCTTACCGTGCACCTACCGTCAAACGAGACCGTAAAAAGTATGAAAGGTGCCCCCTAAATACCGAGTGAGGTGAAGCGCGAAAATTATCTTATATTTGCTCAGACGCCGTGAACAGGGCGCGAATACTTTTCAATAAGCTTAGAGAAGGATTTTTTTTTATTTTTATTTTTACCCGCCGTCTTGTAGCTCGCAGCGTTGTGTAAAATGGAACGCGCAAATAGAGGGTCTAATAATCAATATTCAATATGTACTCAATTTCTTTAAGATCCGTGCGGCGTTTTTTAGTTTTACTTTAATTAATCATGCTCGTGTAGTTTTTTTATTTTATTTATAAACTTAGAGATGGATTTTTATTTTACCACTGGCTTGTAGCTCGCAGCGTTGTGTGAAATGGAACGCGAAAATATAGAATCTAATAATCAATATTCAATATGTAGTAAATCTTTATGATCTGTGACAAACTCTCTTTAGTTTGACTTTAATCAATTTATTGATTCGTTTTATTTTATTTTATTTGTAAGCTTAGAGAAGATTTTTATTTTATTTTTATCAGCGCTTAGTGTAAAATAGAACGCGCAAATAGAGGGTCTAATAATCAATATTCGATATGTACTCAATTTCTTCAAGATACGTGCGGCGTTTTTACTTGTATTTTAATTTATGATGAGTATGTGGTTTAATTTGTTTTTATTTATATGTTATATATTTTGAACCATTCAAAATAAAAGGTATAAAGAGGAGGTATAAAATGGATGTACCATTGTAAATAATAGATTTAACTTTAAGATATGAAAATATGAGTTGTAAGATTTATGCACTATTCAATTATAATTTTGTAGGTGCTGTAAACAGAGGTGATTAAATTAAAAATTAACGTAATGTTACAAATTAGATAGAGTTATAATATACTAGGTGCGAGCTTAAATGTGTCATTAAATTTTAGTTTCTTACGATTTTTTCTTAGAAAGAGAAAACTATTATGCAAATTAAAAATTCATATTTTTCGACGGTTTAGCAATATTAAATGTTCAATTGTGAAGGTTCCTAACTTGTAAGATTTTTCCCAATATGCCATAGCTTCGACTGACTGACGGACTTGCAAGGCGTTACAGAGTATTCTATAGAGAAATGCTTCGGCAGTGTTACATTTCAGTTGCATTATCAAAATCATTTCAGCGACATTATCTCATCCAACGCTCGCTTACTTCCAGCTATATTTAAATGTGCGCCGAATGAAAAAGCAGTGCATTACTCCTCATTGTTAAGTACAGAAGGGTCCGGGACAAAAGGCAACCTGCTGGGTCTATTGTCCGCGAAGTCGGCACTTTGCGAGTCAATATTTTGGGTGACTTTTACTCTTCTTTTCAAGCTTTTGCGCCGTAAGCAACAACTGCGACGCTAGCGCCACGCTGTCGTTTCATTGAGGACGCCATTGTTTTTTTCGCTTTGAATATGGAATTGAATCGCAAATTGGATGGATGCTTGTTTTACGGTGCTATTTTTTCCGTTGTTCGCGAGGTGTTCGTATTGTTTCTGTTGTTAGGTATACTAGGGTTTTACTATTTGTTTGGTGCCTATGTTCATGATATTACATGATTAATATGCCTACAGATAAATGAATTCCATGATTCCTTTTGCGTTAAAACCTATGCGAAACATATAACATACAAATGTTACCTGCTTTAGAGACCTTTTACAAAATTTTTAATATCTTAAACAACGGTATTTAATCATTCCAACACAGAAGATGAAGATATTTAAATTGAAAAATCTTATTTACATACACAATATTATTACAGTGTGACAGTTTATTTGTTTGTTCAGTTGTAACACGCGCTAAAACGACGAAGCGGGAATCAATGAAATTGACTGATTTGAATAATATTATGTTAAAACTTGTTGCTAAACTAAAGGAAGTCGCTGACAGCAGCTAGTTATTTCTATATATTCCTTTTATTTCACTCTTTTCACATACCTCTATAATAAATTTACCATTTCTGTTTTGACTTTCAGTCTCAATAGGATTTTATAAGAAATAATAAATTAAGTTAAAAGTCTCGTCGAGCGTCTCACATTAATGGCATTGTTCGCGAAATTTCAATAAAATCGAATTCGCATTAATTATTTCTCATCGTCACAACAAAAGTATAATGGACAGTATGGGCCTAACAATAAAAATGTAGGGACCGCAAAACGCCCCATGCTTACGAGCCCAACGCCTTCTTTCGTAAGAAAAAAATCGGTAGAGCGTAAGATGACAACAAGTCAACACTTAATTCTCGCATTTCCCACGAGGGAATGCGAGTTTAATTGTCGATCGAGTATTGTTATATCAAAATGGGTCAATACGTTTAGCTCATAATCCATTGTTCGGGAGAGACGTATAGGCAGTTTGTCAATACGTTCGTGCATTGTGCGGGGCGCGCCGGGGCTCCAAATTAACTCGACTAAGGTGTTCGGCCTTTACGAGTATTTAGATTAATTCGGAATCGTTTGAGGGTGAAATGATATGCAACCGTTCATTAGACGTTCTCAGGCGGGATGAGAATTGTGGTAGCCATTGTTGAACTAAGACGCACTGCCGAGTTATTGACTATGTTGTGATCCCATTTGATTTGTTTAAACAATTTGAATTATGCGATGTGAACGATTTCACCGTGGTAGGCTGGAATGAGTTTGGTCTTCTATAAATTTTGATTAAATCGTAATGCTTAACAAAGGTGTTTAGAGGTGTAATTTAATTCTTTATCAGAAACTTTTATTAAGATATAAACCCCATGTTTTAATTAGTCAATTTAATATTTTCGAGCTTATGTGTTTTCTTTATTTATGCCGAGTAAATACATAGGTTAATACATAGGTAGGAATATCATTGCAATGATAAAACAAAACAAAATCGTACTGTAATAGATAGGAAATGTAAATATTTAGGGGTGCTTTCAAAGCTTTTTAAAAAACCTAGCTTTCTGAGTATACAACACCTTTAGACTATACTCCTGAAGATACACCCTACATTTTGGACATACGATAGTTTGTGTGAGCCGAAGTATAGGCATGACGAAGTGACCCTTCTCCCGGTCAAGCGAAAGAATTGGAAAATCCCTTAGACGCTCGACTTAAACATTGCTTGTTAAATCTGTAAATATAATATTAAACTAAATACAAGTGATTTTTTTTAGAGGAACTGTCACAACATGGACGGGGGACGAATAACTTGTTATTTATTGAAGCGAATTAAGTTGTAAAAAGGGAATAGTGATGATTTTCTTGGTAGATAATTCAGTAAACGAATTAGGTTTTTCATAGCATGAAAAACAGATGTAGTGTACTGACTGTGTATGATACGTCCCCATACGTATAAAACCTGTACCTACATTCTATATTAATTGCGATTTAGATATTACCTATATGTCCCTACAGTAAAGTTACACCGAAATTTATGTATGCATATCCGTTTTCCAGATCAACTATAGATTGGTAATATTTTAATGCAAAGTAACTTACAATTCAACTGTTGCAAATTTTTATTTAACATGCTGTGTAACTGAAGCATTTTTATAGCATACGATACGTACTTCTAATGTTATTCTTTTCCACTTCTCATCTACTCGCTGTCGGTAAGACACGCTAAAGCTACACCCGATTTTCCGCTAGATGGATTGTCGGAGTAGAATAAAATCGGCAAATATAGTACGTGAGGCTGGCGTAAAATCGATCATTGATTTGTTTTATTATACCTTCAAGACGGATAGACAAATACGGATAGACGTCCGCTCATGGGCGCGAAGATAAGGTACGAGGCGTGACAAAACGATCATTCCGGTTATAAAAATGTGACAAATCAAAAGAGATGTCGGGTCGCTGTTGTAAAAGGAATTCACTAAGTTATGAGAAAATTGTTAGCATATACATATGTATATGAAATGGGGACAACAGACAGGATTTAGGGACAGGATTTAGGTTAGTTATTATTAATTTATTTAAACACATTATATATTTTTTACTTAATAAACGATTTCGTATATCTAACAAACTGTTTTTGATTCCGTATATTTTAATTAATAAATACAGATATGATCGATGATGATGCCCGTTCATGAGCGAGCAGATTAGGGCGAAGTGTGACAAAACGATCTTTCCGGTTATAAAATTGTGACAAATCAAAAGAGATGTCGGGTCATTGTTGTAAAAGAAATTCACTAAATAAGTTATTGGAGAAATTATCAAATGATTTTGTCGGAGAGATTTTTCTTTCGTATAGTCTAGATTGTAGATTATATAATTTGTAAATCTTACTTTTGTGATGGTGTCTAGGATGAATAAGTTTCTATATCCTCGATAAATTGATGTCTTGACTGACGGATCTATCTATCAGTAACAAAGGCCTGGGTTTCAGTTATGTACTCTTTGGTGGATATTAAAATATTGTATTAAGATAGTATCAAGGTCTAAAAAGAAAGACAAGATTAATTGATTGTTGAGTTTACTCTCTTTAATTTTATGAAGTATTTATAAAACATCTCGTCAATTACAAAGAAAGATTCCATGTTGATATTTGCGGAACGACAACGTTGTAAGGGAACGAAAGAAATGTTTCTTTCATTTTCTAACGTATGTTTTACAGTCAACAGTGCTCGAACCGAGTCGACTTCGCCATTGTTATGTTAAGCGCAATATAATATAGGTTTTTGAAAAGAATTCTCTAAATATGCACCGATAATGAAGTGAAAACAGTCGAAGGGTCAATACAATTAATGCCGACATCTTTGAAACCCGTCGAAGTGGCAAGAGTCGATTGTGTTTATTACATCAACCGCTCTCGAATGTTCTATAATAATTTTATTTTAATGGCAATAATCGCAATTATTATTATTAAATGTATTATAGTGTATTATTGTTCGGCGCGGGGATGAACGCTCGAGTGAACTAGAATGACAACTCTACAACGGATTTCTTTTTTATTTTTTGTCATTTTGTTCCCTTGTGTTGTTACTTTTGTTTAGTGTGAAACGGTTTGACGCGTGCGTTAGTATTTACTGGTACTTGAAAGTTGTGATATATAATTATTATTTATTTCTTCTTAGCGTTTATTGTTATTCACGCCTAGGTATTTATTTTTACTTGTCGTAGTTTAAAATCATATGTATCGAATACAGTATTGAGTACCTACTGCAATATAAAATACTCACAAGAAAATATATTAAATCTGTTATGAATTAGAACGTAATTCACAATAAAGTTTTAAAGAAACGTATGCATATCTAATCATCTGTCAAATTAATGTACCAACTCATAATTCATACACTTCATTTGAACCCAAAACTTGACTCACTGTGGAAGCAATGCCAGTATCTAATTACCATCTAAAATATGTTCCGAACAACGTCTATTGACAACCGACACTTGGCTGTAACCGCTCCTATAATTACGGACAACTGACACTCCGTAATCACCGAATTAAATCTCGTGTCGGCTCGCAAAAAAACTAATAAATATTCAAAAGCTGCGCGGCACTCGATAGTGCTGTTATTACATTTAATACCCTCCCTCGAACAACAGATCTCAACAAGGACGTCGTTTAAACACACAAAAGCGATGCATCGCATAAAATTATAATAAATATCGGTAGAGCGAGATAGTCGCGTTGCGCGCATTATTCGATAGAGACAGATAGAGCGGTCATCCCCGGATCTTTATGCAGTGTTACCACATAGTAAATCGCGGATGACAATGCACTGACATGTCATTTGGACGGCAGGGGCTACTCCGTGTCTGGGGTACTCGTAATAAGTCATAACTCATGTTAACCAAGGGTAGACGGTAATGACTATGAATTCTGATTTAGATCGAAACCTATTATTCGCGGATGGGTGACGATTTCGCGCTGTCAACGTTCTTTCTTTGGGGGAGCGGTGTGACTGTGTCATCTGTGAAATTATTGTGAAATGGCTTTAAATTTGCTAAACATTTGGAACGGCGAGTGCTGGGGGTTAACAAAGGCAAATGTTAAATGTACACTAGGTATTTAAATGAGCGAAACCAATTCTTCCTCCACTAAGAGATTCCTATTTTTTTCTTACTTAAAAGTGAAGTTTAAAATATTTTGTCATATTTCTGAAAGTGCTTGCTTTCTAAGATTCGAAAATGCTATTTGCATTTAGGAAACTTTTATTGTTGGCGACAAAAATCAGGGGTTTTTAAAATTAAGATAATTTTATAAAACAAACTATTTCAGTGAAAAAATACTGCTATCTATCTTTTATCCTTTTATTTCTTCACGTGACATTGTAATAAATACAACGCATGGTGTTGCAAATACAAAAAATTAATACTTTGGATTTCACGAAAGTCAACTCTATTTTTATAAATTTAGATACTGTTATTTGAATTATGGTGAATACCATGTGTAAAGTTATCATTAACAAAACCCAATTCTTGACCTCTTCTTAGGTGGACTGCATGCTCGTTTGCTACCACAAAATAAAAAAAAATGCATTTATAATACCTATAAGTAAGACTGCGATTAAACTACTCGTAACTCGCAGTCTTAGACTAATATTATAAATTTTATTTACGCAACTAAATCTATGGTATGTCGATAATCCGTCTACATAAACGGCCAACGTCTATTGGTAGGATGCTAATTCAGATTGGGTAATGAATCGTGCGTATGCCGTTTCCCTGGCACGGTTACCATAGAAAACAGAATATATAGAATGGCTATGCGGGACAGGCGAGTCATATGCCCAGGATGTATAATACCCACAAATGCTCATATCAGTTAGTCTCTGGTAGGTGATATCGCAATGAACATATCTATACAATATTTTATATCAAAAGTGTATTCTTAACCATACAAAAAAGAATATAAATAGTAGAATGGCTATGTGTACGGGACAGGCATGGCATCAAGATAAATAGACCGAATATGTATTATAGATAGACGAATGTAATGAGCCCAAACTCGATAATGTTTACTAGTAAGCATTCCAAGGCCTGGCTGGCCAATGCAAAGTTTCAAATCAACCCGACATCTCAAAGTGCGTCAAAATCATGTTCAAAGATTCCGTTACATATTACATAGATACAACCCAAGCTAATATAAGGGTGTTAAAAAGGGATGACACTATTTTCTCTGTTTACTACACATTGGAATAATACGCCACAGATTTTAGGCACCAAAGCGTATCTAATTATTTAAATCTTTGATCATAAAACAAATTAAAATATAACACACATCTTTATTATTGCTATGAATGTAGACTTTACTCTTTAGCTTTAATTGAAAACCTCTAATTAGAATACAATAATACAACTTATGACTTTTATCAATTCAAATTCAAAGAATAAGGGAATCCTGTAAAAAAATAAACTGAACAAATTGAACATAACGTTTATTACGTTAAGAATTATCCATCGTACTTCCTATTGCAGAAGTCTCTAAATTACTGTACATATATTGTATTTCAAATTATAGAATTAACTGTTGTCAAACTATATTTTACGGTTAACCGCGGCCGTCATTGACCTAATAAATGTCGGTTGCTTTTTGCATCCAGTGTGGATATTACCATGATATTCATAATTATAATTCACGTAATTATAATTTAATACTACATAACAAAAATTGTAAGCATTTCAGATTAATTATAATTAAACTTTGTACTATAACAAAAAACATTTCCAAATTTAAAATAAGTGATTGGCTTAATAATTTTAAATAAATAATTTAACACTATTGAACAAATATAGACATGTAATCTATA
>DWTF01000090.1:0-16600 GCA_018250225.1 Udranomia kikkawai
CTTTACACGTTTTTAATGAGTTATCTTTATTTATTTTTTAATATTCTCATAAACCATTCAACATTATGATCAAAAACGACGTACTTACATATCATCGTGTGACAATAATCTAAAAACAGCTTTTTTTTTTTAATTTTGTCTGTTTTTTTTTGTCATTTGTTATGTATTACTTATTTGGACTTAATTTTAGGAATATACTATAATTGATTTAATAAAAAATCTGAAAACGCGTTTGAGATGTTTTGGACATATTTTAATCCCGTTTACTAGAAAACCTCGTCAGCTACTGTTGCCAAATAGATCAATATCTATAATGGTCCTGACGTGTTTTGGCGCAAAAATATTTTTTTACAGAGGACAAGTTCGGTGTTGAAGTTCTTCCTTTACCCCCGGAAGTTAATGAAACGGTCGATTATACCGAATGGTCAAATCCTAATAATAGAAAAGGAGGTAAACATTGCATTATTTCTATTTCGCGTTAAGTAGTAAACATGTCTGGGCACGGCAGTGGTCCAGTGTTAGTGGGGATCTAGTCGAGCAAAAAAATGACCACAGGTACTATCCTTTTTTCGATGCAGTTGAGACCATTTTCAACCTCCTATAATTTCGGGGTGGACAAGACTAGAAGCCTAAATTCTCAGTAATCAAGCAGGCATTGTATAAACGCGGTGTATTTCAAATTTCATTCAATTTGAACCAGTAGTTACTAATTTACAGAATTATAAGTGACCAATCATCAAAAGGCTAAAAGACTTCTAGCAGAAGCCGAAGCTTTAAATTTAGAATAAAATTAGTGTTTAGGATAAAAACTAAGGACAAACTAAAGTATTTTGCCGTTGTTGTCCATTTTTCCAAATACACCAACTGTATAAATAACTTTGTAATCCCATATAAATGTATATTCCCATATAAGTGTCTATTCGTACCGCCTCAGAATCAATTCCCTATCCCTGTCCCTCCCAGTCCCTCTTCCTCGTTTCTCTGTCCCTGTCCCCGTACCCGTCCCTCCGTTCATGTTCTCGACCTCCTGTTTCCGACCCCGTCCCTCTGTTCCCGCCAATAATCCTTTAATAATAAATTTACTGAATATTATGAAACTTATAACTATGGTATGGTAAATAAGTTGGTAACTTTACCGCAACATTGATTCTCAGACGGTACTAAGTTTGCCGGGTCATTTAGTCTGTGATAATATTTCAGGATGCGCAAGAGTGACCAAAAACTTTTTGATTGATGACTACGTATACTTTGGGTTTCTGGTTCCCAAGGATTGGAGAGCTTACATAGTAGCCATGTCGTTTATTTTAATTAATTTTACGCATTCAGACCTTGACACGGTAAAGTTTATCCAGTATATCCATATCTTATCAACGTTAATGCATTGAATCTGTTTATTTTTGTCGGAATTTTACTGCCGAAATAGAAAAAGAAAAATATTTAGGTACTATACATAAAATATGTATGTTGCTGTGGTGACACCAATTTTCAACACACTTTTTTTTAATTTAACAAAATTGCTGATGTGGAACATCTAATGCAGCAGGTCACACTTCGCCTTTTTATTTATTTAACCATCCAGTCATGCATATTTTCTGTGCAAAATAATTTAAATATTTCACATCTGCCAGGCCAATCTAACGATGGTTCAGTTTTTTTTAACACGCTTATATTAGCTTGGGTTGTATGTATGTATGTACCGGAATCTTTGAACATGATTTTGACGCACTTTAAGATGTCGGGTTGATTTGAAACTTGCAACCTGTTTGGTGCAACTTGCAACGTGGCTGGTGGAACCTTAGACTGCCTACTAGTAAACATATCGAGTTTGGGCTCATAACAATCGTCTTAACATATTCTATCCATTTATCCAGATGACGTGGACACAAAAGGTGTTTTTAGTTTTTTGAACTGTTAAATTATTTTTATCAGACAATACTATAAGTTATACTGAACATTAAACTTTTGACCAGACGTTACTGTCATTTACATTTGCCATCAAATCTTTACTCAGATGTTACCTTTACAATCAGCTGCACTCCTCGCTCCGGTGGTCTGAGTGACGCCTGGTTGACCTGCAATCGCTGGGCACGGCGTGCATTGCAGCTGCCCGGCTTCAGACTGATAAGTGCCAGCTGGGCACGGCTTGCAGGAGTCGCTCGCCACGTCCAGGAAGGTACCCACCGCGCAGGACACTGGATGAAGCAAACGTTATAATGTAAATAGCGGGTAAATTGAAACGGTTTTAAAACAATTTCAGTTGTTTTAAATATACAGTATAATCCGTTTGTTATGACTCCGCCTAAATTGACCAACCTCTTATTATGACGTAATTACACTACGAAGTTTGGTTTTCATATAAAATTCTTTATAAAAAGTCGGATATAGTGACTTCCCTTACAGTGACATGTCGTATTACTTAAAGTGCGAATAGATATATCTTTATTTAACCTTTACTGTTCACAAAATTAAGTGAAAGTTAGGTCGCTTATAGGGTGGCCATGATTTTCTGTTATAAATTAACTAGCAAACGAGCATGCAGTCTAGCTGATGGCAAATGTCACTGCCCATGGACACCTGTAATCAACCCAATACATGGTCGAAGTTCTTTCTTAGGTAGACCACTATGCGTTACTACCCTACGGACTATCTATCTGCTGTTATTAGTTACCTCCGGAATCGAACCACGAAATATTCTACTACTATAATACTCAATATTTTTTAAAGATTTTCTTCAAATACTTACCGCAGTCAGGCGCCATAACAACCTGTCCCATGGGGCAAGCGTAATCAGAAACGAGCTGCAAGCTAGCTGGGTCGGGTACGGTGTTCGGCAAAATGTTTCGCACGTCGAATTGTTCGTCTTCTAGAATAAGCTTCTCCAGTAACCGTTGTACGGTGGAACGTTCGTTGTTCCCGCCATGGATTACCGGGTCGCTGTAAGGTTAATCCTCATTAGCATGCGTATGTTTTTGATTAAATTCCTCGCACAGCTATGAATATTAATTTCAGCATGAATATTTCTTAATATCTCTATCTATTATCTATTTCTTCCTTATTCAAATTCAAAAATATGATAAAATTGTTTAATTCTTTTATAAATTAACAATTGAACGCTGTTCCAAAAACTGTATTTGCTATATTCTGCTTTGACTGTCTAGGGGAATACGATTTTTTTCAAGTAATTTCAGATTAAAATTGCATAGGTGATTAAGGCTTAAAAATTACATCACACTGTTACGTCCTTTGATCACGCAGTGAATATTCCATTTCTGATCATGTAACGTCCCTTGATCAACAACGTTGAGACTTGAAAATCGTTTAACGTTATTAAATTGATAACTTCCTACTACATTCACTCTCACGTCTACAACTTAAACTTGTAGAATTAGCATAGAAATGGGCAAAGTCCTGATGAGGTCTGACGAGTATTAACATAAATAGTGCAAAGTGCTATTGTGTACGCAAACTTACTTGACGGCCGGGAAAGCGATTTCTACGCTATACGTGTCACCCACTTGTCGACCCTCTCGACTGCTTCGTGTCCTATGTGCATACGAAATACATGCAATGTGTTAACAGGAACATGCCATTTGCGAACATGAAATCGGTGCTACTGAACAGAATTACAAATATTTGCAAAGGTGACTACTTAGTGATCAAAATATAGTACTAGATCGTTCTTCGTGAAGTGCAACTACAAGACAACAATAATCCTTACACCGTCTACTTCGTACATGGGAAAGAATTTTTAATACATTTTAACTATCCAATCTATAATACTGCATTATGAGAATAAACAAGTACTTACTCTTCAACGGGTATGATTGCGTCAAGAACGTAGGTATCTTCAGCTTTAGCTGTGGGGAGAGACGAAACTTGTCTTGTTTGCCGGACGTTAGCACGATGGTCGCACTTAACGTTGATGTCCAATTCTTTGCACTCGCGAGTACCTGATCATCGGAAATAATTAAAATCCTGATAAGTTTCTATTTACTATTTAGGTAACAAACATTTTTTTCTGAAGAAGAACAAACAGCCAGCCAAGTAAGCCAGTACTTTAGTTTTAAGGCAAATTTTAGACTAATATACTCTTACCGTCAACAGCATATGAGCAGAAGTTCCAATCTCTATTGAGCTGATTGATAGCTCCTCGGACTTTCTGGCGCAAAACTGCCTGACCGGCGTCATTGCACAGCACTGAGCTTGGGAACAGCATTGAGATCTTGAAGACACGTTGAGCTGGAGATGCAGCTGTAGATTGAAACCAAAGGTATGGTAAATTAGTTACATTATATATTGTCGAAAGTAATTTCAATAAGTCTATACTTGCATTCTACTAATTCTTCGAATATTATACATTTGAAAGTTTGTGATGCTGTTTGTTACTCTTTTACGCAAAACTACTTAACACTATTTAGAAGAAACTTTGCAGTAATATAGCTTAGATATAGGAATGGCACAAAGCCTATTATTTATAAATATACATGTATAAAGTGGCCAAAATATAACGATAAGTGTCAATTGAATCGAAAAATCTCTGCCATTCTGCTTAATATATAAAGCAGACGAAGCTATGGCCTACAACTTGTCAAATATGAAAACGAAAGCAATAAAGATGTGATAAAAAAATCCTTTTTTTATAACTTACGTGAACAAGCAGGGTAAACAAGCGGCAAAGTAGGATCAGCTGTAGGACGCCAGAACCCTTCAGCGCCACACGTGTAGAAGGGTGGTACCGGCTGCGAGAACCTCAGACCGTCGCGACAAGCGATCTCGCAGACCTTGAACTGACCGCCCGCACCCCAGTCGCGGCACGACTGGTACCCGCCAAGTGGGTCAGGGAGAGATGGGCAGAATTCAGCTAAAAGATTATGAATACCGTTTATATTATTCATGTTCACTAAAGGATACAATCATACTAGTTGCTCTCAGAGCCTCAAATATTCTTAACATAAGTTCTTTATAAAAGTACGATCTCACCCTTAAACATTTTAGCAATAATTTCTTCCATTCGTACGCAAACATATCGCAATCAAAACAGCTTTAATAATTTATAAAAATTAACATTAAAAGTGCACCTTGTTATAAGTAAACATAGCATAGCATTATTTACTCTGTTATTTATTAAACTGGTAAAATAACAACTGCTTACATAACACAGTAGCTTTGAAAGTACACGTTGCAGCATTTCCTGCCGCGTCGTAGCCGACGTAAGCAATGTCATACGCTCCCCATGCAAGGTTTTGTCCAGGTTTGTGACCAGATTTCTCTACTACTTTCACGACTGCCACGTTATCACTAAAGACAGGCATGTCCCAATTGACAACCGATGAACCGTTCTTTCCAATGATCCACAAATCTCCAGGGCAGCGATCGACCCTTGGGGGTTCCTTGTCTACTTGAAGCTGTTGACATTTGGCCCCAGTGTAGCCATTTGGACATACTCTTTGGCCGCAATGAGATGGCACTATCCTTTCTACTCCTCCAATAACATCTTCGTAACCAGCCCAAGTAAGAACCAAACCGTTATGTAGCACCGGTTCTGTTCTACAATCTCGGACTTGCTTCTGAATTTCATTAGTTACGTCTAATGCACGATTCCATATTTGTACTTTAGTCAGGTGACCCTGGAAGCCAGATTCGGTGTAGGCCTTTGGATTATCAGACTGAGGTTTTCCTAATGTCACCCAAACGCTGAAAATGTAATAATAATTCTTTTAAACATAAGTTCTTACATTCCATATAAAAATACTTTTTACGAAATGCTTACAAAAATGACTACACTTACTATTGCGGCAAAGTCTTTCCACTGCCATAGCCATCAATCTTGCTGGCTATTAAGCCTTCTGCGATAAGGGTTAATTCACCACCGTTGCTGCCATCCCATACTAAAGCCACATGATGCCATTGTCCGTCATTGACGGTGGCAAATTCTCCAAAGCTTAGATATGCGTCTTGAAGTTCAGGGAATAGAGAAACTTGGACTCCGCTAGAATGAGCTTGGATGATTGTTCTTCTATTAAGGGCAATATGTGAATTGCTGAAAAATAATAAGTGTAGAATTTTAGTGTGGTTTAAATACGGAGTATTAATTCAACGACAATATTTATGATGTAATAGTAGGATGTCTTACCTGACACCATAAGCTGTAAAGAAGATGCCACCTTCGTCTTGCTGTGTATATTGAACCCACATAGCAATAGTCAAACTATTTGCAGACCCAGTATCGAAAGGCACCACTTGTGCAGCGCTTGAACGTAATGGATCACTAAAGTAAAGATCGTAATCAACGCTTATTGCTGCAATATAAAACAATACGATGTTATTAATATATGTTCATGTCCACAGTACATAGTCTAATAAAATGGTTTACGGTTGGTTATGAAATGATTACGTACTCTTTCTGCAGTCATCGCCTGTGAGGTTGAATGGACATTGACAGTAGAATCTGCCAGGCAAATCGATACAAGTCGCTGACGGTGGGCATGAGTTTTCTTTGCAATCGACGATATCTTCATCACAATTCTTGCCTTTGAAGCCTGGAGCACAGATGCAGGAATATCCTTCACCTTCATCAACACATGTGGCACCATTTTGACAGAGACCAGCTTCGCAAGCATCGAATTCGTATTGGCATCCAATACCAGTGTAATCTGAAGAGCAAGTGCAGTTTAGACCAGAACCAAAATCTTGACATTTGCCTCCATGCATGCACGGGCTGCCAATGCATCGTTCAGGTGCTGTTTCACATTGCTTTCCGTCGGTTCCACTCGGACATCTGCAGGAGAATAAGAATTTAAAACATATTCATAATTTTAATGCACATATAATAATAAGTATTTTTAAAGATTAAAATTATAATTATGGCAATACTTACACGCAGAAGTAATCTTGGAAGAGGTCAATACAATTAGCGTTATTTTGGCATGGTCTGTTCATACAATTTCCTATATCCCTTTCACAACGCTTTCCTGTCCACCCTGGTTGACAAACGCATTTGTAGTCACCAATCTCATCTTTGCAAGAACCACTATTGTAGCATGGATCAGAAGCACAATCATCAATGTTAGTCTCGCACATCTCTCCTGTAAATCCTTCGCGACATACACATTGATATTTGTTGTCTAGATCTACGCACTGTTCGGTTCCTATAGGATTGCAAGGTTCATTTAGACATTCGTCAATCGCTGTTTCGCATTGTAGTCCTAAAAATCCTGGACGGCACTTGCAAACAAATCCGTCTATTTGATCGACACATGTAGCACCGTTTTGGCATGGATCCGAGGCGCAATCGTCGATTGTATGCTGGCATCTTTTTCCTGTATAACCAGCTTCACAGCTGCATGTGAAGTCGTCAGTACCATCAATGCAACGGCCACCATTTTCACAAGGAGATATAACACATTCATTAATATTGATATCACATGACGGTCCGGACCAGCCAGGATCACAAATACATTGGTGGGTAAAAAGTTTGTCGATACAAATGCCGTGTTTGCAAGGCTCGTTTGAACATAAGTCTATCTTTTCGTGGCACCGTTTTCCCGTGAAACCAGGTGGACAGTTACAGCTGAAGTCGTTAACTAGATCAGTACAAGGTGCACCAAGTAAGCAAGGTTTCTCAATGCAGTCGTCAGTATTCATTTCACATAGTTGACCTTCCCATCCTGGTAGACATTCACATTTAAATCTGCCTTGTTGTAACGCAATGCATGAAGCACCATTATTGCAAGGATTTCCATTGGCCGAGCAAGGATCAATCTGTAAAAGAATAAAACAATTAGCACGTTCGTAAATTTCAGAAAATAATTAACTACTTGATTGCTATTGATAACTCACCGTAACATCACAATCAATTCCAGTGTATCCAGACCTACATAAACAAGTAAAGTTGTTGTAACCAGGTTCATCCTTACACATAGCACGTTCAGGACATGTATCATTCCTACAGTCAGATCTTTCTTCTTGACAATTGATGCCACCGTATCCAGTTGGACAAGAACATCTATATCCTTGGGGTAAATCTATACAAGTACCGCCATTGTAACAAGGCTGACTTTCACACTCATCGATGTCAATTTCGCATCGACGTCCTGAAAATCCAGCCGGGCAGTAACACTGAATACCATGACCTTTAGGCACGCAAAGACCACCATGTTGGCAGGCACTGTTTGAACATTCAACAGGTAAGCAGTCTTCTAATCCAGTAGCGCCGGTACCCACAGTCTTCATGTTCGTTGGACATTCCATACACAGATTCTGGCCTACTAAGTTTTGATAGAAGTTTCTCGGACACTGTGAGCAAGGTGACAAGCCAGTGGGCGAATATGTTCCCGGAGCGCATTTCGCTCTACACCTATCTCTCCCAGGCGCGGCAGGTTGGTAAGTGAAAGTGTTGACCGGACAAGCTTGGCAATCTTTGAATCCTCCAACGGGTGGTTCACCTGTATAGCTGTTTCTAGGGCATTCTAAGCAAGGAACTAAACCGGTCGGTGAATATGTTCCATAGCCACAAACTGGAATACAATCTGTAATATCTTTTGATCCTTCCTCTCTGGTAAAGGTTCCTTGTGGACATTTCAGACATGATCCCTGTCGTGCTTGGTTTTGGAAGTATCCTCGCGGACACATCGTACAACTCTTTTGTTTTTCTCCGGCGAAGGTACCAGCAGGACAATGCACTGTAAAGATAAAATAATTATTGTTTAAGTTTTCATCGATATAAACTTAAAAAATAAAATTAAACAAAAATAAATACGTACAGCATCTGGGAACGTCGTTCGTATCCATGTTCAGTACTTCACCAACACTGCATGTAAATCCTCTTGAAATAGAACTTCTGATTGCCCTCAATGGTGGACACTGATTTCCAATAGACGATACATTGAGTACTGGTTCAATAAGAGCACTAGCGTAAGGCACAGATAGATCAAATATTAGATTCAGCGTTGAACCGCAAAGATCATAAAGTTGTGTTTGGCGAATAGCGGGAGTGATAGCTAGAATAAAGTCCATCTTAACGACATTCTCGTCGAGCAAACTGGGCATGGCTTTCACGAAAGTAACGTTTATGTTCACGTTGACTGCTGAACAACGCTGCGATAGTCTTTCATTCAGAATATTGTCGTATTGAGCAAGAAGGTCCTTGTATTGCGGCAAACAGGCGTTTGATACTGCTCCTAAAGCACGGTACTGCACACTAGCTACGACGTGGTATGCAGCCTGTTGAGTATCTATAAAAGAAATTTAACATTTTAGAGATTTGTTAAGATAATTTCATATGATAATAAATAGGAAGATTTAATGGATTTTGTCATAATCTTACTTTCAGAAACACAATCTGGAACAACTGCAGTAGGTACCCATTGGCGTTTTGTTTCGCAAACAAAAGTTTTGACAGGTTCGCCGTCTGTAAAGCGGAATCCTGGACTACATGTAGCGATACACTGTATTCCTCTATCGCCAGGAAGGCAGTTCAAAGCACCGTTCGCTGGTGGCATGAGTTCCCAGTCCACACATGGCGTCGCTTGTACTGATACCTGAGAGTTAAAACAGTGTAAGTTTTGATTCGAAATAAATTTGAGCAATTTTACACCGTTAATATCAAATTCATAAAATAAAACTTACTTGGAAGTGACATTGCGCCTTGTTGCCGTATTTATCCGAAGCAATAACCGTTACATTTTCATAACCACGTATAGGAATGACTGCTCTCTCTGGGATAAATTTCAAAAAGACTTCCCCTGAAGCATCTGTTGCGTTTATACGTCTCCTAGTCTCATTGAAGTTAACTGCATAGCTATCTTGTTTGTCTACCAATTCGATAACGTAGCTTTGAGGGCAGTTAAGTCTTGGAGGCGTATAATCTGGTACAGTAATGTTGACTTCACAAATAGCTACATTTCCATCAAAATCGAACGCAACGTATCTCACTACCATATTGTGGAATACTTGAATCGGGGTTCTGAAATGCTTAGGAGTTACATCTAATCTGGCTATAGCACCTGAATTGTCAATTGCTGTTGGCTCTGTAAAGTTTACTGGAAGCAAGCCTCCGTTAACATCAGTTTGCACCACAATTGGTTGCTGAGGGCAGTTCTGGAAAACTGGTGGTTCATTATCTGTAAAATATTAATGTAGTATTTAATAATGCTTGAATGTTTTGTGATGGATTCGATATCATTATTAGGTATTTAAGTACTTACCAACGCAAGGTGAGTATCCGTAATCATAACCCAATAAAGGTTCTGCAGATGGCTCATCGCATCCCATCAATTCAAACTTAAGACATGCATTGTCCATGAAACTCACGATGCCCAGAATAACAAATCTTGCCTGTACATATTTAGGAAGCGTGATCATAGCAAGTTCTCCGTAATTTCCTGGATCTCTCATTGTTAAGTTGAAGTTGGGGAAGTACACGACATAGTTTTCATTTTCAGCCTGTTTATAGAAGAACCTAATTTCTGTTGGTCGACCAACGATATCCGAAGTAACAACGCCTTTGACTAGAATGGCCTTCACTCTGTAAACCTTTCCTAAATCAACGCTGACATACGTAAACGCTTCCGTTTTACCACACCATCCTGTTACTGAATTAAGCCTGATATTTTTGGCTTCGTAGTTTGGTCGTTCGGAAGTAGCATTGATAGCCGAATCTGGAATCCTGCCAGAGGCTAGACCAAGCGGTCGGATTACTTTACATTCTGGTTCACGGATACAAGTAATTGGTCGTGGATTAATTAATATGTAACCAGGTCTAGAACAGCCAAACAAAACTTCGGAACCCTGTTCGTAGCTTCTAGCAATTTGATATCCGTCTGCGGGTCTGCCTGGGTCTTCACACACAGGTCCTTCGCATCGCAAGTCTCCAAAGTCCCAAATTCCATTTGCTTGACATCTAACTACATTGTCGTGTTTGCTCGTTTGCCCAGCAAGTTTAAATGTATTCTGGCATCCGAAGAAGAAAGAACTCTGATACCGAGTATCAAGGTATTGACCATATTCAGCGCCAGGTGTAGGCATAGGTACACCACAATCTCTACGTGGACATTGTGGCTGTGCTCCAGAAAGCCAGTAGTCGGGAAGGCCCTGTAATCAATTCGACAGAAATATGTAAATATTACGCCTCTAAAAATACTTGTAATGTAAATGACTAAAACGTGATAACCTATAAACCTGTTGAAAGTATACTTACTGGTTTTGGATCATAAACACACTGCCGGAATGAAGATGTCACAGTATTTCTCAATTGGCGCCCTGGTGATGCGCAGGTAATTGTTACGTTGTCTCTATAGGGTACCAGTACGCTTTCGGGATCATCTCTAATGACCTTTAAACCATCGTTCTTATCATCAGACAAGGTTACACAACGAGCATCTGAAAATAACATATATCGAAATTAGTAGGTATATTCGTACATATTTCGGAATTAGTATACAACTGAACAATAACAATATATTTGTCTTACATTGACACTCAGGGGCTGTTCCGTTCCAGGTTCCGCTCGAGGTACAAAGTAGGGACGAAAAACCTGACATAACATAACCAAAATCACACTGGAACTGTACAACGTCTCCGAAGTGGTACGATGCCTTTGTGGACAGCAGTTGGCCGTTTTCAGGGGGAGCCAAGGGTGGGCACATAACTGGTACACATGATTTGTTTCTCTGGTATGTATCGCCATCTCTCTCCCCAGTTTCTGATCTTTCAATAGCGAATCCAGCTGTACCATTCGCAGCGTAAAGTTCATATCCAATGTTGCAGCTACATGAGAAGTTTCCAGGGCTAGAATAGAAAGTGTAAGGGTATTAATTGTTTTCATGTGTAAAATGTATCGTCATTTTTATATACACGATTTCTAATATATATACTCACGTGTTAATACATTTCTGATCGCATCTACCGTTATTTTCACTACATTCGTTAATGTCAGCACAGTCTAGTCGAGCACAACCCATTATTTCCAGTTTCAGACACGGGGCCCCAACATAATCTTGAATCTTAAACTTCACAAACTGAGCTTCTATTGGCATCGGCAAATTCAAAACGGACAGAGTAGGCTCTAAAATGCGGAATTCTACTGCAGTGCCGTCTGGGTTAGTATAGTCTTTGAATACATCAGTT
Organism: Udranomia kikkawai; assembly: GCA_018250225.1. Classification (NCBI taxonomy): domain Eukaryota; kingdom Metazoa; phylum Arthropoda; class Insecta; order Lepidoptera; family Hesperiidae; genus Udranomia; species Udranomia kikkawai. The sequence continues at coordinate 12,127 of DWTF01000090.1, forward strand.
AAGTTATTAGTGTATTGAATTCTGATGGCTGAAGTAAATGCAATATTGCCGTCAGCTCGCATTACACTCGTAGTTCGGAATCCTCTGATTATTGTTGGTGCTCTTAGGTCCACAAGAACCCAGTTTGCTCCAGCCTCGAGATTATTTCCACACCAACCTCCTCCGTTGTTTAATCGGATCATCTGAAATATACATATTATTAAATTTTATATGTAGGTCGTATAATTAAATGTTGATAGCACGGTTTGAGTAAGACAAACAATAAACATTTTAGAATCTTTACTTTAGATAGCGATATATTTAAGTTAACTTCATAATAAAAATTGTCAATATCTTACGCCTTTGTGATATCCAGGTTCGGGTGTGGATGTTGTAATGGATTCATCAGGAATAGCGCCATTGATCAATCCTAGGTCTCCAACAGGTCTACAGTCTAAGCTTGGAGCGAAACCAGGTTTACAAGGGCAGAAGAAACCTCCTTGAGTATTTTTACATTCTGTTGATGCCGAATCACATTGACTACTTGTACACTCGTTGATGTCTTCGCAAGTTGGTGCTGCGTCGAATGCTTGATTGGGCCCACATTTTAATACACTAGGACCATTGAGTCTGTATCCTGGAAAAATATAGATATAGACATTATTATTTTATAGTCTTTTAATAGGAATGTACTTGAGATACTTACTACAAATAATCAATGAAATAAATACCTTTGTAACACTGAACACGAGCTTCATCGCCAAACATGTAAACTCTGGTTTGGTCAACAATAAATCCATTTTTGATTTCTGGAAACTTGGGGCAGATAGCCTTTGAACATGTAGGCACGTCTCCTGACCATGTGCCGTTGCTCATGCAGAGGAGAACTGGCTGACCAGAACGAACATAGCCAGGTTCGCATTCATATCGAACGATAGTACCGTAACTTCTGCCTCCACCGTTTAGTATGGTCACATTGGCGTGTGGGACGTCCGGAAGGGCCACACATTGAGATGCTGTAACAATGTTTTATTTAATGTTAATGTTCTTTCAAAATGGCGCGCTAACGTTCGGTGTGAAACCATGCCAGACTTCTATTCGATGGGTCTTGGATTCGATTCCCCAATCGTTACAGAATGATGTAATGAATTTGAATCGTGAATTAAATTTCTGTTCTTGCATTGGGTGACAAGGACACAAACTTTGTATGTTGTCCCCGTTACACATTATATAGGAAATTCCAGTGCGATGAGTGTAAAGCGTTAATAATAATTATTTTAAATTTATATTCGTTCGCTTAGTTTATTCTTCAAGTAGCACACGATTTGCTGAGTCATATATAGACTTAAAAAATAAAATACCGTACCAAGACACGTGCGGTGTCCTTTCCCATCGTCCGTCAGATAAGCAAGATATTCTTTCAATCGGTTGGCCAGTTGGGAAAGCGAAACCAGCGTAGCATTGGTATGTAGCTATACCGCGATACGTGACATTTGTAGAGCCAATAGAGAAACCATTATCAATTTGTGGTACCGGTCCGCAATATACTTCTGCAAATAACAATAAATAATAATTTAACTAACGTAGGTACGAGTACTTATAAATCGTATAATTTATAGTCATAAATGTAGGTCAAAATAATAACTAGTCCTTGCCTTGGCAACTGGGAATGTATGTCGTTGACCATTTTCCTCCATCTAAGCATCTAGTTGTAATACGAGATTTTCCAGTTGCGAATTCTTGACCAATCGGACATGAAAATGTAATAACAGTGCCGAATGCAGTATCCCTATTAGATGCTAATGCCTCCAATACCCGATTTAAGAGGCGGACAATCTGAAAAAGTAAATGTAATATTAAAAACAAGAAGAAACAGATTTAGTCTTTTCTTTTTTGATTTCGGCAAGAACTTCTTGAACTCTTAAAAATTACAATACACTTACCCGCCGAGAACGTCGCTTTCCAACCTATTCCATTATGCAGTGCATCAGACACGAACCGTATTAACATTTCCCCACTTGACGCAGTGAGTGTTATTCTAGGCTTAACAGTAAATCCATTCTCTGAATGCAGTCTAAGTCCACTTGTGCTCGATCCATCGAAAACTTGCACTACGTCGGAGGGGTGAATATTGAACTCGTCAAACTTCAAAGAAAGAGGGCCGCCATTAGGATTTTTTATCCTGTACATACACTCTTGGTTGTTTGGATAATTAGTCAAGCCGTATGCAGGAGAAGATATGGTTCCATTGGCTGCGATAACAGTTGCACGGCATCCTTGAGAGTATCGCATATTAAATCCTTTTTTAGAATCCCCAAGACTAGTTCGGAAGTACATGTAAAGATGATTGGTCGTGGATATAACCATTTTTTCATTTTCATCGCCTGGTCCTGTTAACCTTGCTAATACTGGACTGGATGGCGTATTTCCATCCTTCACTACGATGTAATCTCTGTTCATTTCTAAATCTAAATCCTCTATTTCCAAAGAGACTATTCTTCCTGGCTGTGCTTCGATAATGTACATGCATTCTAAGCCACCAGGGTAATTGTTTGGATACCCAGGAGAAGTTAGCACCTGGCCTTGAGGAGTAGCTCTAAGAACACCACCACAATTTGAAGACTCAGTCTTCCAGGAAGCACGAAAACCTTTCCTTTCCACCGACCCATCGGAACTAAACTTAATAATCATAAAATTCGAAGCGGAAACGTAAAGTTTGTTAGATAAATCTTGTTTGCCTGAAAGTGTCGCTAGGTTGACAGATTTATCCTCGGTTCTGCCGCCCACTAGGATTTGAACAGTGTCAAAAGACTTTTCAGTTTCAAAATCTTGGAACTGTAAAACAATATTTTGGCCTTGTGGTCCTTCGAGTGTCCATTTGCATTCACTGAATGGTGGATACTTGTGTGGATAGCTAGGACTCTCTACAACATCTCCACTGCTGGCCATGTAGAAGTGACATTCGGAAGCGCAGTCCATTTCGTCGGATGCATCACCACAATCATCTTGCTTATCGCATTTGAAGGCTGCGTTTATGCATCTTCCGTTTGAACAATGGAAGGTTCCTAAAATGAAATCGAGCATTAAGCTATTGTTTAAATTCACGGTAAAAACAGTAGGTAATCAATTAATTAACAAAGGTTATTATTGTGTGAAGCCTGACGGTTGAATAATCAATTATTTAAAGTTATGTATCCTTTCATTATTAAACTTTTGATATTTAACTTAATGAAATATACGTACCCGCTGGGCAGGCGTTCGTTTTGCACATGAATGGGAGGAGTGTTTCGCAAGTGGTTAGTTCCCAGGACTGGTTATCTGAAGTGACGTGAACGTCCACGCACTCCCCATCTTTAGGGTTCGGTTGTCTTAAGTCCCAGTAACCAGCGTATTGGGACACCAGAGCGCCGGCGGCTGACTCCAGTGTGTTAGTTCGAAGGTCGTCAACTGTCGCGAGACCAAGCCAGTAATGGTTATTGCTTGGAGACGACGGAACCATACTAGATGTCATGTTGTTTTCCGTGTAACTGTCGACGACCATCAGCTCGCTGCCATATCTGGAATTAAGGTTAGGAGAAATTAATTTTTACTTATGAAATATCACGAGAAAAAATATATTTAAAAAAATCTAGTTGAGGGAAATAACTTTTGTTCCAAGAAAATGTAATTAGTTAGAACAAAAGAAGTAACGTACCTTCGGCATAATTCCGCCGCTTTCTCCCACGAATGTCTGATATTGAAGAATTTGTAGCAATATAAACCCTTGAGCTCCCAGCCTGCAAAAAAATCTTTTATTAAAATCTTGAAAAACTTGTTAGATCTTATTACAAATTTTAAACGTTTGTATTCGTTTATGTACGGTGTTACGTGTACCTGTGATAATTATTTGTGTGTGCTTTCTCCTGTGTACGTATCTCAATTAACATTTCACTGATTGAAGTGATTACGTCGATGTTCTAAGAGCGTGATTGTGTTACAAAATTACTGAATCTTACGTTTTCTCAAACGTATGACGATTACTATGCGGGAGGCCATATTTTATGTGTTCCAAGTAGACGGTGAAAGGAAAACTTTGCATATTTTGTGTACGCAACTTGTTAACTTTGTAAATTAAGTGCAAATAGTAATAATACGTGTGGCTTTCACTTCGTGAAGGGCTTGTGGTGAGAATATTAGAAAATATTTTACTGTAGGTTATGTACCTACGGAATACATATTGTTGCTAGGCACGTTGGCTTTTCTCGTTACCTACTTCTTAGACATATATAAGCTATAATTTATGTACGTTATTGGTATTCATAGTAATAATTAATCTATACTCTATACTAATAGTATTAAAAGAAAATGTTTGTTTGTTTGCATTGAATAGGCTTCGAAATTACCGGACCGATTTGAAAAATTCTTTTACCATTAGAATCCTACCTCAGCCGTGATGAATACACGGCTAATTACAAAAACGTTGGAGATCCGGATGGAAACTTCAATACTGTAACCC
>DWTF01000091.1:0-16599 GCA_018250225.1 Udranomia kikkawai
CAATTTCAAAGAAATGTAATTAAATAATATTTTATAACATGTGCATCGTTACACTGTGATAGATAATAATCTTTGTCAGAATTCTCTACAAATCTAATCTAATTCCATACAACATTTAAAACATAACTTTATGCTTTACGAGTATGTTACACTAATACTTTTTTAGAACTAGACTAACGAACTAACGAGGATAACATTAATATGGCTATTTAATGTGTTATTGTTCGTTTGGATACAGCAAACGAACAATAACACATTCTTAACATAGCTATAAAAATAGATATATCGATCACATAATATAATACGTCTCTACACAACAGTTTCAATACCAAGTCAATACGATTTAAAACTATCAATAAATACGATCGTTCCAAAAAACCAACCCCATGTCAGAGGTACCAGTTTGACGTAAGCCCGTAACATAATATTGTGCACACGACCCGTTATAAAAAACAGAGACAATAGACGTTCCTTTTTATTTTATTAAAAGGATTTCGCTGGTGGCCTTAACTGTTTCACTATCCAAAAATAGTGGACAAAAAGCTTTGGGATTCCGTTTGAGCGGAGAACCCATTGTCTCTGATGCGTTTGTTTACAGTTAATGAAAAGCCTAACTAACATGGCATGCACATTTATATGCTCCTTTGACACCAAAAAATAACGTTCACTAATCAACATTAAAGATAACGAGACGTTGATCTAAATTATTTAGCTGAAAATAATAATACGGAACTTTACCAGCAGCGACTGGATGTTTTTCGAATTTCAACGTCTCCGTAGACAGTATCTCGATATCGAGAGGGGGAAGGTTTAAAAAGAGCTTAAAAGCATTGCTCGCAATGTTCCCGGTACCTGACTTTCACACAAAAAATATGATTAATGAAGGTCCGAATTAAATAATTTCGTCGCAGGTACGCGGGGGTAGAGTGGCGATTTTTTAACCATTGTCCGCGTCGCCTTCTTTGTGTCGTGCACAATTCCTATCCGTTTCAAATAGTAGTAATAATTATGATACGTTTGGTGATTTTTTTCCACACGTGAGAAAAGTCAATTTCGTGTTTAGGGATATTTTGTTGAAAAAAAAAACGAGCCAATGGATTTATCATACGATTTTAAGACGTAATATTTTTAAGTTTTTAGACGTTCCACCGCACCGTACCGACACACTTTTTTAACTTTCTTTTTGATTTCAATTACATTATTTTAGGTTATTTCCATTTTATGTGATTTCGTTAACCTGATGAAAGAATGACTGGAAGTGATAGAATAATTATGTAAACTGACTTGAGACTGAAGACTATTTTTTTAAAATAGACTTCAGTCTCAGATATGAAGTGAAAAACAAAGTATCGAATTGTGCGAATATTCTATCGCAGCGAGACAAATTGCTCTCACATGCTAAACAACGGATGTGTGTATTACATAAACATAAAGTACACCACCTATAAACACGCAAAAAAAACAATAAATACTAATTTTAAATTCAAAGCATCTTACGTAAAATATCACTTGAATTACAAAACCACATCTGTGCTCGGCAGTGTATGAATTCTGTGCGCAAAAAATACATAAAAACAAGTAACGCGACGGGCCATGCGCGTTAACGAATTCATGCGTTCCAATACATTTAGCGAATTCGATTCGAAGCGCGTCGGGGGATAACGCGAGGTCTCCACGCTGTAATAAAATATTGCGGAGTTCGAGTTTCTTATTTAGAGGCGGAAGCAATCGCTGCCGTCGTGGGTACACTTTTTGAAGTGAAAAGAGGTGAAACGAAGTGAAATGAAGTTTGAACTTTAGCAGTAGGGTAGACTGAGGTAGCTTCTTAATTCTGCTCGTGGCCAATCACTCACTTACTCACTCCCTTAGGCAACGATTGTTGAACATCTATGGAATATATGTAGTATACAATTTCATGTGACATACATACAAGGGATTGATTGCTTCTATTAAACTACTAAAGAGTTCAATTAAAATGAATACTCAAATACACAAATGTAGAAATTCAACACAATCACAATTTAAGTTTTAGTTCTGAAAACTAATATGAAATCGCCGCGAAATCTGCATAGCGTTAGCCGGTTCTCTCTTAGGACGGCGTGGAGGCACATACATACATAAAAAATACTTCTCTTTCAGTGATCGCTTACACAAAATATGTAAAAACGTGCGTACCCGCATTAGCAATTACAATCACCAAACATCGGAGCGGTGCGGCGGCTTGTAAAAATTTACAATATCGCTCTATCCACGGCGATTGTAAAATTTTATGCCTTCAAAAAGCTCAATACTCGCCGCAATTAACATGTGTTCGTTATAATCGTACTCCAGACCTTAATGGCACTTTTTTCTCTGTGTTCCTCTGTATCGCCTATCTTCATTTACTGTCGTGTTACTTCGTATCGAATAATAGTTTCGGATATCGATGGCACAGGAACAATAAGCGATAGATTTGTCAAGTAATTAATTCTATTGACAATTTTTTCGTATGAAATATTCTTTTATACGTTCCATTGGTACAATTACCATTACACTTCGAAGCTTCTAATTTGTCACATGTTTAATTAAACCTTTTGTTCAACCTTTGAATAGCCTAGTACGAACTGAATAAATTAGGCAAGTGTGAGTCGGTCCGGCTTTTGCCTATATACGACATGATAATAATATTACTAATAACTTCCTACCAACGTGCAATTAAAGTTACTTATTGTAACTAAACAAATAAGAAGGCCAAATTTTACGTATCCACTTTGAGCGGTTATGGTTTCGAAACGCAAAACGAAGGTGGCAAATCTATTTGCGGTCAGCATCCGCTACTCTGTCTAACATTCGTGCTGTTGTGTTTTCGAGCCTTTCATTTCGATCCGTTTTCAAACCTTAATCAACGGCTAACATGTGCATGCGTAAAATCATAATGTTTGACAAACATTATATAAGCAATGGTATGATAACTCATACTTATAAAATGGATAGAACGTATCACCAGCCGCATTGCCGCCTAGACTATTACGAGTAACACATATGAGCCCATTCAAAGCCGTCATCAGTTTTGTTCAAAGAAACGAACGATCGGGTCAGGTCACGAAGGGCGGGGGAGAGGCGGTGCGAGGAGAGGAGGGAAGGGGGGGTCACAGAGTTATATTGTAACGCGATCCGCCAGATGGCACGCTCCTTGCACTTCCGAAAAGTGGAGCAAAAACTCAAGTTCGGATGACTGCGGCCTTCAACGACAAATGGATGCATGTAGTGTTTACAATCGGTATCTGGTTCCGTATTGCCTATTTCTATGAGACAGATTTTATTTTAATATTTTCACAACTTATACTGCTATCTTTGCTACCTTAAAAATTAGACCATTAATTAAGTATGACCGATCAATCGATTTTGTATTTTCAATTGCATTGGACTTCAAGAGCTGACATGAGCCATATTTTACAGGTCAGAGATTTACTGCGATAAGCCCACATCAAGTTACGAATCATTTACGTACTGGCGTACAAATAATGGGGACCTACATCATTGCGAATTACTCTTACACTGAATTATTTTTATTACCTTTTTAATTGTGTAGCATGTTCATCATTCATCGTTTACATATTTTTAATATAGATTTCGATATGGACCATATTTCTCCTTGACCAACCTTCCCCGTCGAACCCTAAGCCAGCAGCGCAGACATGCGGCACTTGGCACTTGCTGCGCACGTGATGCACATTTGGCCATATCCGCAAAACAACGTCCATCTGTCTGTTGCGACAAAAAATGTGTCCTGCACATAATGAGTAACGATAAATTACTAACTCCAAACGCGTTTTACAGAAACATGTGCTCGCGTTTAGTATCATAGTCGTACATTAATTACTCGTTCTGCAGTCGAGATTGAAATCATTTTGACAATTTACCGACTACTCTGCAAATTGCTCGCTGATGGACGCAAATTTATCTCTATTTTTAATGTCACTTCTAAAAACAGTAGGCATTTATCAGATTAATCTCGTAACGAATTCAAAGTGATAGTTGTGAACATTCCGTGCTTCTATGAACAGAACCCCTACGACCCAAGAGCATATGTCACTAACTTAAAAAAATTATAAGTCTTCTTGAAATATTTTTAAGGAAGTAGAAACTTTTACTGTACGACTTCGGAGGCACCACCGCCACACTTATTTCTGCTATATAACAGCAGTGTTCTGGTTTGAAGGGTTTGGGTAAGGGAACATACTTAACGGTGGTATTCCAACTTAGTGTTTAGAGGTGGCAGTGATTTGTGGTCGACTTAAGAAAAAACTTCGATCCTTCTTAGGTTGGTTACAGATCTCCATGGGTGGCAGTGACCATCTACCATCAGGTGGACAGCATGCTCGTTTGCTACCTCAAAATCATAAAAAAAAAATCTCTAACGCAAGGCTACTACTGTATTTAAAAAATATAAAATCTGAATAAATAAATCTTTAAAACGTTTGATCAAACTAGTTTCCTTCTTTAATTAATTACAATACAGTAATACCGAGTTAACTGTATTTGTTATAACTACATTTATACTGTAGTTATAACGAGTATCAAACTTAACCAATCGAAACTCCCACGGTTCATTACAGAAATGAAATAGCGAACGCAATCAAGCCTCAGTAATTTTTATTACGAGTGTGTTATTAAAAAGAAAAATTCAAACGTACCATTAGTATTGACAATGTAATAAATTAGTAAACAAAACAGTGAAAAATACTTGCGGCGAGGAGTACCGTTAGTTGAGCGAGACGGAAAAATATAGGCGTGTTGGGCATAAAACTATCGGCCGCTTAATTAAAATCATTAGATCTGCAATCTGAATACATTATAGCTCATCTACCCAATAAACCACGCTAGCTTGGAACGATACGGGCGCGAATTGCGTAGCGAGCCGCTCACATAACACAAAAAAGGTTCCAACCAGGAAAAAACCTTGAAGACTTTACTAAAATCATTTATAGTATATATTCATAGTATATATTATCATCATCTCAAAATAGTTTTTCCTCTATTAAAACACCTTTTAGATTAAAACATTAATAAGGAAAATATTGAAAAACCAAAACAGTGTTTTAAATCCGACATTGAATACTTTTGGGTGTAATGTTTGATATGCTCGGATAAGGGGATTTTCCTTAAAATTGTTGTTTTCCGTACATCGGTAAATTTACAAACGTTAATTTAACTTATTTCGAAAAAATCTATCACATTAAAAAAAAACCTTTATCAAAAAACGGGTAGGTGTGCAATAAACCAACGTGTATTTACACTCGAGAGACATTCTATACTGGTAACATGCTCATAATGGCCAAGTGTTTCCGCTAAGAGAAATGATATCGACGAAATCAGAATTTTAAAATTAAACGTACGGCCGTCGTCGCAACTGTGTCTCCAAAAATATAGAAAATACAAACGAATTTCAATCTTCTCTACAAGGAATACGGACTTAATTGTTTTGTGGAAGGATTTTCCGTGATTTGTGATTGTTCTACGGTGGGGAAAAATTTGAAAGTACAGTATTGGGACCGGAATTAGAAAAGTTGGTAACTACTGAGATACGCGCTCTTTAAGGCGATAAGGAAATCACGTCATGGAATTTTAGAAATTGATCTGATTTTGATGATACACAGAAGAATACACATAGCGATATAACTAGTATTGACCGCGGAATGCATAAAATAAACCATAGCATTGAAGCGCCAGTACTAATTGACTACGTGTTCTTCATTTTTATGTTTATCTTTTTATTTTTACCTAAACTAAAAAAAAGATAAGAAAAAGTCGAAGTTGCATTACGTACTGAATACCGACTAAACGAAAGAGGCTCTATTTACGCATACTACCATTGACGGACAAGGATATTTTTTTTCAAATTATTTTTTCAAATTCACTTTGACATTTGCTACGAATGATACCTATAATCAACGCAGCACAGGGTTGAAATTCTTTCTTAGGTCGATCATATGTGTTGTTAACCCTGAAGACTAAGTTGGAATGCCTCTGCTAAGTATTCATATTCTGTTATAACTTAAGAGGCGGATATACATAGATGAGCTGATTGTGCCTTCGCAGTTGAATCACAAAATGTTTAACCAGAATAGATTTTAAATGGCTCTAATAATAATCCGCGTTAACTTGAACTGTACGTCAAGATTTAGATATGTTTTTAACAATCTTTACATTTAAAACGGTAATTTGATTCGTCTCTGCAATTATAATATTTTAAGAACAATGAAGACTTTATTATATATTTTTGCATTTTTTGTATCGAAGATGTTCTTGTTATTCTTATGTTCTTCAATTAATAACTCTTACGTATATGATGTTGAATTTAAATGTAATTAAGTGTTTTACCGAAATTTCTTGCACGTTTCTTTTATGTAACCATATATAACTTATTTGCAGTAGCCGTAAATTGTATCTGCATTTTTACATTAAGTTGATAGGCCGATTAAGGTGAAAAATATAAGCTTTTTATAAATCAATTGAGAAAAAAAATGCAAAAGAAAGGTTGACAAATGCCAAGTTATTTATTTCGTGAGAAAAACAATCGACTTAAAAGTGTCGCAGTGTAAACTGATGGTATTGAATATTCAGAGCAATAAAATCGCGCATAACTAAGTAATCTAACAACCGAAATAACTATGCAGTTTTGAAACGAAGCTATTTTATAATTTGGACCCTGTCACTCTTAAGATAGAACTGAACTAACTGGAAACTGTCTCCATTAACAGAGAATCAATGATGGTTTTAATGATCTGTGTTGTCGTCTAACAAATTAACTTCGGCAACATTTGATGTGCCTAAAAACCAATAAATCACAAAAAACACGGCGATTATTTTGTAGTCCAACAGATATATGTATATGGCACTAAACATCGAAATTGGAATTAACTGGTTAAGCCGGTAAGCCACTGATGTGGAAAAGATGAGAAACGCCACATCGTTTGTCGCCAAGCTAATCTTATGTATGTGAAATATTCAAACACAAATTCAATGGCCATACTTGTGTAAAATTAAATTCTTCAGATTACTAAGTTTTTAAAGTTAAGATAAACATATGTAATGTTGATAATCTACAGTTTATATTTATTAATCTATGTTTTTTTTAGTCAAATATTAAGCAATGAAACCTATCCTCTCCTGGTCATGTTCAGAGTAAGCTCCTCTCTTAAATACCTAAGTTTTTTCTATCATTGAATAGATATTCTCCATCTTCTCCACAGCAGTGGTATACTGGACGCTAGCCGATCGCTTCGTCGTCAACATCGGCTCACAATAAACTGGTGGTATATTTCATTCGATGGTTTATAGGCGCGATGTTGCCGCCATTACAACACAATAAAATACGAAAGTTAAGTGAAAGGCTACACTGGCCGTTGGTTCGGGCAGATCTATTTATCACGGGCTAGATGTTAAAGTAGATAATGGCAGAATTTTGTATCAATTAATCAGGGAAGAAATGCAGATTTTCCCTCATGTAAATGATAAGTATCAGTTGTAACGTTTATTCGGTGATAGTTTTTTTATCTGATACAATACAGATAAAAGTAGCGAATCAACATATTGTTGTAGTGCCAATCGTCACTAGTAAGTTGTTATGTTATCTCTGGTCAACTATATCTGAAATATAAGCCATGTCTATTTCAAGGTCGAGACGTACTTTAGTTTTCAATTTCTATCACTGACTGACCTTAGACAGGCGAAACTCAATCTTAACGATAACCGATAAAATTTTGTGAGCTAGTAAATAATTTACATCCCTCTACTTTCTACCATTCGTAGTAACTGAGATTAAACTCGATCAGAAATGGTGACAATTTAGAAAATATTTCAGCTTCATGAGCCGCATTGCATTCGTAAGCGAAAAATTCGTTCTCGAGTACATTCACCCCACAACTTAGAAACGAATCGAATTATATTGACGGAGTTCGTATAGATTTGAAACTAGTTCATTCCAAAATATAAAATATGATAAATGGCGCGTTACATCCACATTTTGGGCTTCGCATTAGCATTCGGGCGATAAAGCCAAGCCCACGGTCGCACCAATTCCACATCGTATGCGACGTGTAATATCCGCCTTGTTTATGGAAATCTTGTAACAATAATATGCTGTGTGTAATATTTTGTGTGCTTGTTAGTGTTTTATGGCACATGGAGTCGCCGTCAGTTCTCGGTTTCGCGGCTTCGGTTACAAGCTAGGCGTGCCCGCGACTTTTAGACCACCGTCTAAGATGACGCGTGTATAACGCGAACGACAGGAACCGTTTGCTTATTATAAACGTAAATAGGAAATTAACCATATTCAAGGTATTTCTAACGAATAGTAACAAATAATAACTAATCAGTAAGCGGTTTCATAGTGGGGCTGTGTAGAGTGCTCTACAATTATTAATAGACTTATTTGGCGACTTATGAAATTTAAGTTAATTCATTCACCTTGCGCTAATAAGCCATAAGGTTTTTTTGCTTAAAATAATTTTTACAAAATTGAATTGCACGTGGAGACATTTCCTTTAGTATTCGCAAATAAAATGATACCCTGAAGCAACTGTACAGAAAAACATCAGCTATATTACTCTTGACGACCAGAAGTGTGATAAAAATTCAATCGTTTAATTATATTAAACATTTCACATCTTAAACAAATGGGGGATCGATGAATAATTTATGGATGGACAGTTATGGCCCTCAATGGAGACATTTATGACGATTGTTGGTAATTAAATTGGTGTCAAAAGAAATCCTAATGACGAATTGATAAGGGTTTCGAAACTTTATGTCATTGGATACATTAAAATAATTGACAATTAGTTATAGTGTGATATTACAGAAACCGATATGTTTTACTTCTTATAAATAAAGATTAAACAGTCAATCGGTGTATACATAAAACTTACTTTTATTAAATCATTGACTATATAAGATTTGAGAGGTGCCTTAATCTGAAAAATACCGCACTGAAGAAGGAAGAATAATGGTATAGGTATAGGTTAAAAACAAAATATATATGTATTTAAAGTGGAACGTGATGCTCGTGATGAAAAACAAAACATCTCTTGTCGCTTATAAGCGCCACGTTAGGAGCTATGTTAGCATGATGGGGATATATACAAATATAAATAAATTACTATAGTCGGAATACACTAAATTTTACCTGCCAAGCAGAAAACTGCTTACGAGCTAGATATGGTAAATCCTTATGGTGCTACTTATTCCCCTCACTAAACCTATGGCTATACAATATTGTATATTATATGAATCGAGATATCCCAGACTACATAGGTCTTAAATTATAATCGAAGGTTTCAGAGAGGATTGTTGGAGTATTTTACGTCAGATGCAATAAAACAATCTAACGAACACACACAAACATAATTACAGGCAAACAGAATTGCCCAATTTTTCTATTAGACCCCGTCATATACTTTGTGCAGTCATAAACACGGATATTGGAATTCATAATCGACGTATGCAGAACGTATTTATTAAAACGGTTTAAAGCTCGATTTCCCTACGAAATTTTCTATGTTTTATTACACGGGCAATAAAAATACACGCCATTACAACTAATACAGGAAACATTCTTTGCAATAACATGCACGACTAGCAGAGTCTCAGCAAGATGAGCGCCGGTCTATAAAAACTTGGTGCGTTATGAATTTATAAGAAAAATAGATAGATAATAATTATATTCCATAATACATGTAATGCACGGTGTATTATTTATTAAACGTGTAACGAAGAAATAAAAACAAGACCTTTAAAGATTAAGAAAAGACAAATGATTATCCATCATATTAACACTATGTAGGTATGCTAACCTTACCACGTACTCATAAAGTTACATACATATATACATATAGATAATGACATCAAAATTATTCGATTTGGATGATTCGATTAGTTTCGTTTCAGGATAAGAAAATTTAGCAACACTCTAACAGTTTAAAGTAGAGTTTGATTTAATTAATCTGCCTGACTGATATTATGATTACTTTTGAATATGTAGAGTTTCACAGGAAATTCTTTTAAATAAAAATATGTTTAAAACGAGGCTACGAAAGCATAAGGCTAAAATTTAAGCAACGGGTCATTACTGTTCTTACTTAAATTTCGTAAATTAATCTCTAATGTTTATTCATACAAACAGAAGTGTTTAGTGGAATCGAGTATCGGGTTCATCTTGATTGCTCGCAAACAACCGGGTCTTACTTGTTTAGTATACCGCGGCTCTTAACAACTAATTAATGTGAGAAATAAACACATTAGACACATTTACGTACAAATAAATTAAAGAGGAAAAAGCGCTGTATACAACCAAGTACACCAACGCAATTATCTTCAACGCCGACTGGTTTGAACAGAAATTTGAATAATAAAGATATGGGATCCTCATAAACAAGCATATGCCACATACCTACTTATCAAATTCAATTCTAATGGCGATACAGATCAGCCAATGTACAGTGGACTCGGCCATTAAAACTTTTGTGCCTATTCACGTAAACGTATATAGTTGACTAATTCACTAATTCACGACCAAGACAATATTTTTTTACTAAGATGTCATAATAAAGTTATGTAGTTATGAAGATTCACTCGATATGTTTATTTGAACGACTCTCGATTTATACCATTTTTAGTAAACTTAAACTTAATACTCGAACTGATTTGCTATGTCTTTTAATAAAGTATTGGCGCTATCGTTACCTTAAGAGACAAACTCACGTGTGGATATAACTTTTAGCCATCAAAATAAATGTCTAAAGTAAGCATGACTCAAAGGTAGATAAACAATAACGCTGTCGCTGCATTCAATCTAAATTTAAACCGAATAAGATGAGTAGACTGTCGTAGCGTAGGCACTGAAGTATGATCTCAGCTGGAAGCACTGCGCAACCAGTTGTTCTTTGCTATTACCGTACTAAGCGTTAAGTTCGGCAATTGGCGGTGTCGCAACGTGCCATCGCGGCCATTACATTACGTATTCATACAATAAAACAGAAATAACGAGATGTGGCCCAAACGAGAATCTTCATATAAGGCATGTATGTAGGCTACAAGTAGTTAAAACACGTTATGTCGCATACTTAGAACACTATCGGTCTACTGTGTAAAGGCAATAGTCGAAAAGATTTTCGTGTTTCGACTGTGGAATGGTGTCGCGTACGGGCAATGGCAGTTGGTTGTGTTCTCATGTTGGTTTTAAATTTTATGTTGTATACCAATACAGAATTCGTATACGACAACGTACTTACGTTTTTTATTAAGTAAGTAGACACTCTTTATTGAAACTGATCGAACACATTAAAACTAAATCAGGGACCCTTCGATGAGCCTTTTTGAAATTCGAATATGTATAAAAATATTGCGATAAGTATTGCCTAACTCGAAAAAAATCAATGTTTGTGGCACAATCTGACGATTCTTTAACTGTCACAGTGTCACTGGCGACCAGAGCCCTAGGGGGTAGTTTATGCGCCCGTGGATAGATTACTCGTGGCTCGACCAAGGGTCAGAAATCAGGTCAATAGATTTTGATGTAAGGATCAAACAAACTTTCATCCTCATAATATTAGTCAGTGTTACGATACCAAAACTGATGTGCTCAATATCATATCAAAAATGTCTCCCGGAGATAGGAGATTGACGAGCTATCCATCGCACCTTTACTACCGAACGGCTACAAACCAGTACAAAACAATAAAATTAGTCGATTCATATTAAACACTATCCCAAGTACCGCCATACAATCCCGATATAAAACGAACTATTCCCGATGTAAGATAAACAGATCCAGATCGAATAAAACGCTCATTCCTGTTATTATACTCGAATAAACATCTCGGACTAACATCAATAAACGCCGTTTACGATTGGACGCCGCAAGACAATCTCATCTGATAATAGACTGTAAGGTTCGAATAAAAATTGTTTACCGCGAGTAGCCGGAGCAAGTGGCCACCGAATATGTATCGGTTTATGTGCGCGATTCGGGGTTCCGTTGTAACGCGACGAAAACCCTACCAGAAAAAATAGAAAGTAAGTAATATTAAATTCAAAAAATAAAATCAAACTGGGTAATAATCTAAATTTATTTAATTTTTTGTGATTAATCTGACCTCACCTACCTAGTTCGCTAAATATACTTCTATTACTACATACCTATTGCTATTATACAGTGATAAAGCAGAACCTAGTATAATGCTTCTTAGCAAAAAATGCCACACATTTCTTTAAAACTCGTAGAATAATAGAGCTTAATGCCCTTATGGCAGTCATACGCTGTTAATGTAAATCTATAAAACGTATATAACGTAAGACGACACTGCTTTGTATAACCGTTATGAAACCGAAAAAGAAAACTGACATATTCAAAAATCAGACTGCTCCGTATACCGAACCCGAGAAAAACAGATTGGAGCTCGGCGCCCCCGACTTTCCCCGAAGCCACGATATCAACAGAGATCGTATAGCATTTAATCGCTCCAACTAATTAACCCAACTAGGCATACGTAAAAACTCGATAGTAAAATTGAGAATCGTTAAAGTGTTCAATAAAACCGGTAAGCAGTAATAAAGCCCCAATAAATCCAGTATTAATAAAGGGAGAAATTAAACGTCCCGATTTCTAAGTTCCTGGTTTGATGGCAACAAAGTTATCCGCTTTATTGTCTACGAATAAAAAGTTTGTACTGTGCAAAGTTGACGCGTTTGTGGAGTTTTAATTTGTGTTTTCTTTCCAGGATATGGGAGCGTGTTTTTCAACTTTACTTTCGGATCGTTAAATTCAGTGTTACAAGCTTTTTATCACTTTTTGCAATAAAACTCACATTTCTCAAACATCATAGATTCCTAATAAACAACTAGATCATTCCAGTCATGCATAAACTCTAGGTGCTATTTATTCAAGTTAGATATCATATAAATCGTCAGGCAATTTTTCTCAGCCGTTTCGTTTTCGTTCCTAGCCTCAAATAGAAAAAAGCTTGAGGTCTAACAATAATACTATGTTGTTGTTGTCAGGTGAACTATCTACACACTGTTTTATAATTTACCTTTTATGACTGCCTCTCAATTAGAAGAATGCACCTGTTTGACATTTTAAGACCTACTCAAGTAGAAGACTCATACAGAATTCTACAATATGAACGAAAATATAAACCCATTGTTTATATTTTCGTTGTCGTATTGCGTGAGGATATGTTCTTGATAGAAAAATCAACCTAGCCTATCATATAAGCCATGTACCATAATTTATATAAGGAAATAAATTCCACGCGTTGATATGTTTAATGTCTCGGTAGAAGTTCGGCGTTGATTGCCGAGAAAGCGGCTAAATTAATAAGCCTCTAATTTTGAGAACAGTACGTAAAAGTAGGTTACCTATATTTCAGAGTTTGAGTCGGAACGTCCCGATCTGAGGTTGCGGTTTTTTTATTTAATTCATAACTGGCATGTAAGTAAATCAGTATGTTTGATTAGAAATCCGACAATTCGCAAAACACGTCTAAAATATATTACGAAGTGAAAATATGTCAAAAGAAATCAAATAATCATAAAGAAAAAGAATCAAAATGGAAAATTGACTACCCTCATGGATTAGGACGTGAAAAAACTGTGTTTTAATTATGTATTATCATAATAATAAAGAGGAAAGACCACAAAACATCCGAGGTTTTCTCAATACATGGTGTACTTCGTAAATATATATTAAACAGTGGGACCGATGCGTGTGGTCTACCAATTAATAGATACTCCTCTAATTTATACGGCAAAGCGACGCACCCGTTACGACTTTAATTGACTACCTTAAACTCAAGTAATGGACTTTTACTGTTTAATGAGCATGTTTCTTTTACTATTTTTGGAAATTTTCTTACTTTTACAATGTAATAAGGAGCGCGGTGGTCTCGTGATTAAAATCTTCAATTCTAATTGCATTTTCGAGCCATCGATTGCTCTATGTCAATTACCTCGCCTTACTTATTTGAATACTGATTTGAAAAAGATTACGTCTAGGTAACATTCTTTGCATATTCGAGCAGCTATTCGCCTTAGTAGACTCATAATAATAATAAAAGAAAACTAGTACAGAATAATTAACCTTACATCAAGAACCATATACAATATGACAACAGAAGGAAAGAAAGAATATAATTATGGCGCATGGTGCAGATTTTCTACCATTTTAAAACGGCTGCAGGTAAATCCAAGTTCACGTCAAGTAGTTTAATATTTGGGTGATTTGTCCACCAATGTCTCTGACATTTGGTACAAAGCCGTTCTAATAGTACAACGTACAAGATTATCGCAACTTCGGCAAACAACAAAAATGAAGCCATTATTCAAAGAGTTTCTCTTCATACCTAATTATGAAATTCGATCGCGTTGTCCACAAGTGTTCCAATAATCAAAGCTAATAAATAAAAAATCGAGACGTTAATGTGTTCACATTCGTTCACAACTGGAGCATGTCGCAAGAGCAAAAGTTGACATCAGAAAACGAATTTCATTATAATTTATAGAAAAATTACGAATCAAGCAAAATATTGCGAAAATTTTCTCAATATTGTAACAGAAATTTTACTGCTATTCGTAAATTCGTGTCTTTTTACGTTATTTAATATGACAAGGTAAGCTTTTGGTACATGAACTGCCCTCGTGGGCAAATGCCTGAATAAGGCGGGAAGAATCGGCTGTCCGGAAAAAGCAGATCAGCAATATAATTACGCATTACTTTAAAGAAAATTAAATTTACAAGAATTCAAGAATGCTTCCAGATAGAATGTAGTACTAAAAACATACAGATCGAGGAAGACAAAGGCTGGGTACGGTCAAAAAGTTAACATATAGCACCTTGATTACCATACAATTACAATACAGAACAATAAGTGAGAAACAAATAAGATGCAATAATGTCTAAAAGCAATATGTAACAAATAACTAATTGACCTCTGCGGTAAGTTAAATATATTACTATTACAATTCCGAAATCTGTGTGCATAAATCATTTGTAACAAAAGACTGGCCGCCGCCGCTAATTGGCCGTCGCACTAAAACTCGCCGCCATTTTGAAAACGCAAAACCCTATTTCGTAGATCAGAAGTCCGAAACCTTTTGTAATAACTAAAAGGGAGAATAGATTGCAGTATTGCTACTTTTTGTTTTCTCTTAATTTTTTTGCAACATTTTTATTGATGATGATGATGATGATGATTAAAGACTAATAAAGTCGATCAAGTGTCAGGTGGTCATTGCAGCCCACACCATAAATAAAGCTAAGACTATCCGTCATGCCTTTCAAGCAAAGCTCCTGCTCTTAAATGCCTCCAATAAGAAAACGATGTAAGCCACTTCACTCCTATCGAATCCTCAATTATATTTTGAGGTAGATGCTGCTCTAAATGGATATAATTCTATTTTAGGTTCCAGACCCCTGCAATAGACAAAGAGTCCAAAAAGCTGGTCCGTGTAACTGAATACTGTACCGCGAACGCACATAAAACCGAGCGCGCTATTACCCGCGGTGTCCGAAACAACGGCATTTTTGTTATCGACCAACTACTAAGCTTCTTCGACCACCTGCATGTACTCTACACGTGTGCACGTAGATTATATTTTGTACTTTCACCTGATGTTAAATAAAATCATTTATGTCTTAATACGTAAAGTCTAGGATTACTTTCTAAGCCATCTTTGATGTGATTTGGCGTATACGCGAAATCACAAAATCAAAAAAACAGGTGCGCCGAGGCAGAAATATCAAGTTGGGCTAAGTGCCCAAGAACTACAGAAAGCTCTCCCTTCAGAATGTGGCTATAATGAGAACAAATTTTAATTCGTAGTCGTACGTTAAACCCTACGATTAATTATCTTAATTTCCTCTACAGACATGTTCCATATAACACGCAACACCAGCATGGAAAAGTTAAAACAACTTCATTTATATGTATGGAATACAATCTAAATGTATCCAATTTACCAACATGACAAAAATCACGTTTTGTCGCATATGCATACATGCAAAGTCACGTACATACACACATACATACATACATGCGTATAGGTGTACGTACGAGGCGCCCGCGCATCTCACACACCGCCACGCACGCACACAAGCGCGCGGACACTGCGCAACAGGTATAAACAAATGTGCTAAGTAAAAAATATTATTATAGCATAATACGCCATAAAACACCAGACGGCGAGACTACAGCGCGTCTCAAAGTGTCGTAGTTGCGTAGCGCGCCTACACGACGTAGCGCGGTGGGGAGCGTCGTAGCGGTTAATCGGTTCATGCGAGAGAAAGGATTAATTAATTTTCGCCATATTAATCTTTATTTGTTGAAATAAAGTCTAGAATTGATGGTGTTTTATTAATACAGAAATAATATGAGGCTAAAAAAGTTAATCACGATCTTTTGGGTACAGGTAATTTGTTTTTACTTTCGAAACTGAAGTTCTTATTTAATTTATTTTATTATACCTTACAGGGTTTACTTTAAGATATAATCATTGATAATAATAATAACTGTGTTTAACATTGCTTTAAAATATGATTTATTTATTATCACAGCGACC
>DWTF01000092.1:0-16469 GCA_018250225.1 Udranomia kikkawai
GTCAATCTTGATCGAAATGATATCTTAATTCTTCATGTACTGCAGCTCCCAGAAAAGGGAAGGAATAAACTCATCTCATTAAAAGTCTTTTAACTTTATTCGCATCACTCGTTTCTCGTTTATATTTTTTGGTCGAAAAGGTGTTTTATTTTCTGCGTAGACTGCAGCTCTGGGGAAAGGGTTATGTGACAGGACAATACAGTTCTCCACAGTCAATATCCGTATTGTCAATACCCTGTCTAATTTTTTATTGACTCTAGCGGTTAATTGCTGGCCAAACAAATTTGTACTGCGATTTACGATATTTGATAGTTTGACTTTAGTTTACTTACTCAATATTATAACATCTTTTAATACGACGTTTCATATAAAACACTTATTAGCTAAACTATCTAAAAAATGGCTTAACCTGATCCCTCTATAAAATGATATTTTTGTTGCAACACTTACATACTCGTACTGAGATTCTTGTTTGAAGATTGTTTATGCTTACAAGATACGGTAAAATGGTATATAATACTTTAGCGAATAAAGTACATTTCTGTGCATAGATAAAGATACATATTTCCTATTTGGTATCGCAAATGCGATCTTAGCTGGTTTAAGTGATTCGCGTATCAATATTGTAAAACATACGGCCTAACTACACGTCGCGGAACAATGCGAGAAAATTGCACAACGAAAAACCATAAAACCATCACACTATTACCCAACCCTTTCAGGTGTAATAAATATTGCTGTCATTGGTTTACGGTTTTTGTATCAAATACCTAAATTGGATTTTCTTCAACGGTAAAAGAGTCGATATTCGCTTGCACTGGAACACAAAAGAAAGTGCTTAAGCCGTTTGTAAAAAGTTAACTGTGAAAGTAATTACAAACAATGAAGCGTACTAAAGGCTTTAATCACAGGTATTACAGGACAAAACGGGAAATAATCTCAGTTTACCTTTGGTTGCAAAACTGTGCGTTAGCCGTTGCATGAGTGTTTGTGTTGTGTGTCTTATTTAATATCTAATTTAACTAGTTATCTGTGAGTGTATTAAAAAGTATGATAATCAAATGGTATCACCGCAAGAAGATATACTTTAAAAGGTTATATTGCAACATAAAGTAGGTATCATTTAAAAGTGTTCCTTTTCAACTCCGTCTATTTCATATAATAAACTCATTAGTAGTAGATTAAAGAACCATTTTTTTTATTCAGTGTCTATCTAGGATTGTTTTAATAAACAATTTCGTAACGCTATGACCCCATGAAGAACCCCATGGTTCTTCAAACGTAACACACAAAAAGCTCTTCTTCAAAGCCGGCGATGCATTGGCGACCGCTCTGTTATAGGCTACCAACCTCTTCGCTAGGTCACCCATAAAAAAATAGAATTGCTGGGAATTTATATTTTAACGATGGCTAAACTTTCTGCTATACCTAAAGAAAAAAATACAATATTAGCAAGTTGTGTTTTACACTAAATATAAGTAAATACATATAGATAACTAAATACTTCTTAACCTTAACCAAAATCTCCAATAGACGTAGTGTAATCCTCAAGAAAAAACGTGTATTTAGATGTGTTTAAATTTATATTCAGACAATAAATTAAAGGAGTCGTTTGATGAGCGATGTAAAGCATTTAAGCTGCTATTAAAGAGCTTTAAAACAAAAACAGCGCTCTCACCTCCGAACGATATCAATTTAGTATGGCGCTTAGATACCAATAAAAGCATTTCTGAGGTTGCATCGCCGTAAACTGTCCCATAAAACATTTTATGGACCATACGTACACACATTAGGCAGATACACACAATAATAAATCATTATTAATACACGTTATAAACAAAACCCGCGGCAAGGGTTCGTCTGAGTAAATAATTTTAAGACATTTACGACCTTGAATTGTCTCGCGAATTTTATTGACGTTGGTACTAAATTAAAATTAGATCAATTTGATTTATGTTTCCGTGAAATCTCGTGCTTAACGTTTGCTTATCTTGTTTATCAATCAATGTCGGTTCGTAAAGTTTCTTATATTCCTTAAATGTGCCAATTGAGATTAAATGTGTTTTTTCACATTTTACAGAAGTCATCAATTTAGTTTATGGGTCGATATACCACATACTCGTACATATATAAAAGTTTCTTAGACAGCTCTCTAGATAGTATTTGACCTTAATATTTTAGTTTTTTTGTACATTTTTTTAAATGGGTTATTTTCCCCCAATCTATAAGAGTCATCTCTGCTATTGCAATGTTTTCAAATTATCATTTTATTTACATGCGCTAAGATGTTTCGTTAAGTGCATTTAGATTGTTTCTCGATTGAGAGATTTATTTATTGAAGTGAACTATTTACCTGTTCTTGGTAAAAAAGAGTTTCATAGGAGTGGCTTAAAAATTTATAGGTGCTCTATTCTTATTACTGGTGTGTTTTGAGTAATAAATTTAGCTTTATTGTCGGTGGTGGGCGTAATCGATAATGTCGGTCGCATCTTAATTGTCGGGGAATGGTCTACATGGACCATTAATTATGATGTTACCTTGTAGTACAGACTACAATGGGAGAAGATTATACTCTCAAGTAAATGTCCGTCGAATATGTGTGGCGACCGATAAATACAATATTTGAAAACTTGTTTATTTTTGGAGGGTAATATTAGTTAAATAAATTATTATAAAAAAAAACTATAAAAAAAGCTTTTATTTTAATGCCCTAAAAAGATAAAAATAAATTTCAAATACTTACATTAAGCCCATTTAATTAAATACCTTATAAATTATACAAAAAGCGCTTTTGCTTTACTTACCTAAGTAAATGCAGTGATTATAAATACGTTTAATGCCTGGCTTACGTATAAATTACCTATACGTATAGGTATTTTAATGACCATTGTAAAATTAATACAAATTGCACGTTTCTAGTGATGTATGCGGAATCTAAAAGAAATGAACTATTACATTGCATATTAAAGGTAGAATTTTTATGAAGTAAGAATATATCAATATCTATAATGTTAAAGAGATTTTAAAAACCCTGATAAGATTATGAAAATAACATTATTATGTTTGTCATTGCCATCTTCACAATTGACACTCATGTCATAGGGTTGTAAAAAGAACTAGGCCGCCATTTTGGGGCGTCAACCATTTTGAATTAAAGTTAACTTTTTTTGACTTATTGTGTTTTGCTCTCCAATGAAAGGTCATCTGATACCCATGTGAAGGGGGTGGTTATGGGAATCAGTTTCTACACATCGGATTTATAATGGCGTCACTTTTGTAACGATAATTTCTTGAAACTAAGTTGCATACCAATTTTAACTCATTTGTTTCGACTCATATTAGTTTGTAGGTGGAAGTAATTAATAAATGTGAAATTTTATTCCATGCCTACAAATAATTAATTATTAAAAATCTAGACGTACGACTTAGATAATATGTATATGCAACTATGTTATCTTTGGGGCTGTGTTTAATTCATTTGCGTATTTTTTCTTATTAAAATAATAGTTTGCGTTTAATTCACCTGAATGTACAACTTTTGAATTTTAATAATAGTTTACAAATTGTACAATAATAAAGTTTATGTCCATGAACTATCTCCAGTTTTGACGCCCGAACTTTTTGTGTTTGTATTTATACGTAACTGCAACAATACGTGTGTACATACGGGGCCGAAATAGTTATTAAGTTGGCACTAGCCACTACGAACTTCACGTACTAGTTTTGCCATTATCCTCGCCAAACGGCGCAGTCGGTGGAAACCAATTTAAAGTTGGCGACCAACTGGTTAAAAAGCAAAAGTTCCGTTTCAACTTTACTCGTCTTGCGACCGCATTTTATTTTTACTTATTTTACAGCCAGCCCTTTATGAGGTCCAGCCCGATGCGAACCTTCACATACCGGGCTATAGGTATCTACGTATCTCAGTAGTACCTATCTACCTATAGTTTTTGTTTTATATAACTTTGTTCATGTTAAACTTCTCAGGTATCAGGTAGGTTTTCTTAGCTTGTAAAGTAACAAGTTAACTAAACATCTAATACTTTAAGCATGACTGCCTCTTATAGATGTGCTTTCAAAAGATTAAATTATGTTTATGCTCAAGTATCCATCTGACATGGTCTATCTTTAATATTAGGTTATATTTGATAACACTGATACTGAAAAAATGAATGTACCTACTATTTACTCACTAGATATTTATGGAAATTTGATTTTCAAGAGGTTCTATGATGAAGTAATTTCTATGACCCTAACAATTTAACCTATATGACTCTATCTTATTATTGACAAATAATAGAGAAGCGAAAGGGCGACGAGATACAAAAAACATAATTTACTAGTCAAGTTTAAGAGAGTCTACAACACACGAATGCGGTTGCAATAATTGTACCAAAGAAATTTAAGTCCTGCAACTATAACAACAGTAATTTTAAACATGTGCTTACATTTTAAGTACTTAACTGTAACGAACGTCAAATGACTCGCGAAGCTCCCACCAGCTACTTTCCTAGAGTAATCGAAGTTAAATATTCAGCGCGCGAAACAATTTGAGCCCAGCGATTGTAGAAAATTGGAAAACTTCTAAGACAGATAACGGTGCACGTGACGGTCGGCAGCGGCCTTAATTAGTGGCCTTTCATTAAATTGACAGCTAACAAACATTCGCCAGCTTCGGACCTGATCAAAGAAAGTATCGTTTATTTTATCAGGCGTTACTTTGCGGTAATTCATGCTTTTTAATTAGGTTATTACTACTTCGAAACAATCCGCTATTATGTTTATAATAGTTATATTTTGTAAATTATTCTAGTGAGTATACCTATTCACGGGTAGGGAACTCGTTATTTGTTTCATAGGTCTAGAGCTAAATATTATATCCTCTCTAAATATATATCCTCGAAAAGATTACTTCTAAGCGTATATAGTTATCAGACGCGATCTTACAATTAACACGAATAGTATATTCTTTTGTAATAGTGAGAAAGCTATAACAAAGGAAAAATGTTCTTAAAATTATAATTTTAAATTTGAAGAAATAACATAAATATCAAAAAATGAATTTCACAGCGGCATATTTTATTCATAGACTTTATTAACACTAAATCCATAAACTTGAGTGAATAAAATAACAATGAGCGTTAAGAGATGATCAATGAGATGATGCTCAATGAGAGATACAATAGCACGCAGTATTCGTGAAATTTACTAATCAAATACCTATGCAGAATAATAATGCACCAAAGAGATTTATCGAAGACATAGGAACAATGCAAATTCCCATGCAGTGCATACACAGCGTTCGTAGGTAGAGTCGGTTGCCTCCGCGAGTCTGAACGATAAGCCTGGACGAAGTTTCAATTACGCCGACTGTAATTAAGTGTCGGCAATGACGTCGGCGAAGTTGCTCCCATCGAATTGTTTAACTTTTATCGCTTATGGAATCTATTCCATTTTTGTAGAACCCTCCTTACAACACTCTTTGAAAATCTTAACCCCATTCCCGGGAATTCCTACTTCAATTTGCATAGGAATTTAAATTTCAAAGGAAAGAGAGTAATCTTATGCCTGAAATGTCTACTGCATTGCGTAAAACTTAATGATGTTTACACATACAGTCATGCGACCACCCAAAGGAATATTTTATTATGCGAAATTAAATTAATATATAATTTTCAGAGTTCTTATTTACGTCTTTTCTTACTTCGTACATACTTAAAGATTCATGTTATATTAAACATGGTTGTTGATAAAATTAAACTTCAATCTATCTCACTTATTTTTAAAAAATGTGTACAATTAAATAAGTAATATATGGGTAAATATTAATTTCATGCGCCCTTAAGGACGCTTAACGTGATACTTTTCAATAAAAAATCATATTGACAACGCTGTTGTCATGTGCGAAGAATCACAAGCTACCAGTTATGTGATTGGGCCACATTTTCCCTTTAATTTATAATATAGCTTAATTACGTGTATAAAGCACATTAAATACGGAACGTATTCACCTTTAAGGCCGCGATGCACGTACATACTAGGGATACACGAAAGGAATTTTAAATAATATTCTTCATAATTTCCTAAGGTACTCCTTATGTGTAACTCATAGTGATGACGTAGACTGAACAGTCCTTGCGTCGACTCGTACTCTTAATGGCAATTAATAGCCTTTGTAATTTGTTAATGACATGCGTGTAGGAAGTTCATTTTGTTTCGAGTTCATTTGTAGAAATTAATTTCAGTACGATCATAACGTTCCCAACATACGATTCAGATGATTACTACCGAAGTATTGACCTATGTTGCCGGATTAAGAGATTACGCTGTATTTTAGGAACACGATAACACTTCATAAAAATTAAAATCGATTATCGGAATCGATATTTAAATGCGCGTTCTTCTTTGTCCGTGTCGAAAGACTTTATCTCCGTTGAGCAACTTGGCTTGTCTTTGTTAAGGGCCAAGATAGGCATACTACATCGTCTTACGGCGTTAGACCTACACGCAATTTCGAATTTTATGGCAATAATGTGAGCAATAGTACGCACGTATTATTGCTTTTGACACGTCAAGATTGAGATATTAAAGTTGATGTCCATTAATAGCAATTGTCGATTCGTCAGACCGAGCTCTGATGGTACATGATGGGCTATAAATTCGTTTTTAATCATAGCATGTATATAATAGTTTCGAAGTAATTCGAGTCGGTGAACGACTACGAAACTTGCCCTACGAAGTTTCCCCTAATTTAGCCTCACGCCTAAGTTTGGATTGTAAATCGGGCGGATTGTGCCGGGCGTCATATTGCCCTGACAGCTTTTAAAATATGCTCACGATACCTCCCACTCCTTTATTACTTAGGTAAGTTACTTTACGTTCTATTAAATGTTTACTCTGTAATTTATTTGCCTCATCTTTTTGTACGTCTTTTACCGATATGTTGTTTGTTTGATGTTTAATTGATTAACGGAATCGCCGAAAGATAAAGAAAAGTATAGTACCTACTTAATTTCTGTTTAATTTGTTATCATTTGATAATTAAAAGTTTTACTTATACATACCTCGAATACGTAGACGAAGGAAACATATTCCTGGTCTTCATTACTGAACTATTTACAAATTTAATTTAACAGAACTTGAATGAAAACGAGCAACTAGATGCTTCGACGTGGAACATGTTAAAAACTCGGTTCCTATCGAAAATCCTTTTTGAATTCTAGTGACAATTATTCACATAAAAAGGCATTGTCTTCAGAGATTTGTATGGCGCTTGTTAAATTTATGACGCAATAAGGAAGTGTCAATTCGGGACATATTTTGACGAAAGGATTGAATGGTTCATTGTACAACGCTCTTTGTAGCTTTTTAGAGTTTTTGTTCTGTCCAAGTCAACGTCAATCCTCTATTGTTACTCGGATCTATTGTTTCTCTTTAATATTTTATTACTTGTTTTCATAATTTTTTGAAGTACTTTTTGTTTCCAAGACTTTGAAAAAATATCTAGCATGCATCGCTTACCACTGAATAAAATTTCCATCTCAATTTAAGTTAATATAAATTAGATACAGGTGCGTCGAAAAGAAATGTCTTACCCTGCTTGTTACATAAATTTTAGACACAAAAAGGTCTATAATAGATAAAAAAAAGATAGAGAATATAGAAACGCCGCAATCCGATTTGATTTATAGGATTACGAGCCGACAGGATACCCCGACCGAGTCTAAAATAATGCTTTTGTTGAACAGGCATTATTCCAGACTCCTCCTTCAAGTGGTAGAAATGGCGGCAGGTTGTTAATAAAAATAAATCTTCCTGATGCATTTTTAATAATGCACTCATCCGACGCGTACGTGATATGAAAATTGCTCGTCACCATCGTGCCCACGTCTATTTGCAAGTGGCAATTGCATCCGCATAGCATGTATTGTCTGCATGAGAATTGTATATAAGGCAAACTGCAATGTGTGTCCTTCTTTTCGTTTAAAGTTATACTTATAGGTGTACCTGGTATTTATCAATTGTTATTTTATGTTGAGTACTAATTTGTTAATAAACAAATGTAGATACTAAATTTAATGTAAGACGAATTCAAGTATTGCATAATAAATGCTTGTTACATAAGTTTATCTATCAACTTAAACAGGTTCACTTTTGTGATAGGTCCTTTAAGTTTTCTTCTTAAGATCCTGTGCTCTCAGAAATTTCAAATAACAACTCAACACTAAATTCATATTAACTTTATGTCCACAAAGCAATTTCAGGTAGATGACATACGTATTTGTAAATTCTAAGCGATAAATGCGAGTGCATTTATTTCATTAAGCCGAATGAAGCCGGGAGCGAAGGCAACCTAGGTCATATATCAAGCCATCCCGTCTGATTGTGGACGCTGACTGCATTGATTAAGGCAGGTCGGTGTTGCAGCGTTCCACAGGAGAGACCGTCGAACCGACGTGGGCCTCATGAAATTGTAATTTTTAATCACAGCAGCATGCCAAATTGTGACCTAAGTTACTACCTATACTTATATATACCTATACCTACTTTGAGTTTCAGACACTTCTGGTGTAATCATTTATGAAGTTATAGTCTAGTAAATAATCTTACTGGACTGAAATTTCAGGCACACACTAATTACATAATTAGGTATAATTAGTAAACATCACAATAATGATCGATCGATCTAACCTAACCTAACTCTTTACATTTTAGAGATTAATCCAGGTATCGATATTATAGAGTTAGTGATACGTTAATTATACGCTAGTGATACAGTAAAAAAAA
This sequence comes from Udranomia kikkawai, assembly GCA_018250225.1. Taxonomy (NCBI): domain Eukaryota; kingdom Metazoa; phylum Arthropoda; class Insecta; order Lepidoptera; family Hesperiidae; genus Udranomia; species Udranomia kikkawai. The sequence continues at coordinate 8,788 of DWTF01000092.1, forward strand.
TGTTTCATCATCATTCATGTCTAGGTAATTTGTTTAACTTTATCAGGGAGTAGGTACTAGTACTGTAGATGGCCATTTCTATAAAATCATAATTATATAATCGGTTTGAAAATGTACCTAAGGCGTTAACAGCACATAAAACTTTCCCTGTCGACAATATAAAACATCGCGTTTGATCGATGAATAAACATTAGTAGACTCGATAACTGCTTCAGAGAAAAAACTACGATCGGTTTCGATTTATGGTTCCATTAAGAGGTTTCATTGTATTGGTTATTTTACTTACAAAGAATAGTTGTACCTACAACTCGAAGATAAGGCAAGATTTATGTTAAAAGTCCTATAAAGGCATGTAAAGTAGATAGATATGCGCTATATAGTTTACCCTTATACGTAATTCCTGATGTAAATTCAATACAATACAATGTAGTATACTAATTCGTATCTCATGTCTATGCATTGTTGTGATGCATAACACGTACACGACAGCATATTATTTACAACAATAATTGACATTTCTCGCACATTCCGATATATTGGCGCCGTTTGAAATCGACTACCTACGAGTAACTACCTATCTTCGAAACTACGTGACATATTTTATGTATCTGCTACTGAATAGTTTCTCACAGTAAGTGCACGTAGAGAATAGACTGCAAAGGAATATCTTTATAGGTAGTATTGGGTAGTAAAATCTTTGAATATTTTGCTACGACATCAAATCGCAAACCAAAAACCATTTTGCTGTCCACCTGAATTTCGCTTAAACGTAACATTTTCCGTTCAGTCCCTCGAAGTCCGACAAAATTCATACGAAGAAGGAGAGCGGCGAAATTGAATTTTCTCCGCTTCCGTGAATCCAGATGTTGCCTAACTAAATCTAAGTGAAACTAAATTGAAAATTTTATACTCTGTCGTCGTTCTTACATAGTTGTACTTATCTATATACCGTACTAGAGCGGAAGATTACACATTTATTAAACGGTATCTCATACCAGTTATTATGTTTAGATCTTCCTCATGCAACGTTGGCATGAAGACAAGATCGATAGTAAACAAAATCGCGAATTAAAAACACGGTTCAATTCTATGAATATTCATTTGTGTAAATTCACCAGACGGTCAACCGTAGTCGCATACTGATATAGCTACGTGAATGGAGCTTATCCGTCGACGGAAGCCCTACGAGATCCGACTTTCATTGTGATGCAAATGTGTCCGTTGTCTGCCTCCGAATCACCCTCGGTCAAGCGGGAACATTAAAACCCCTCTTTTAAACTCCGGCTAAACAATTCCCATCTCTATCATTAAATATGAATGACCACTGTCGCTTGCACATGTGAGATGGACCTCGTCTGGCATATTTCATACAGATACTCGTACATATATCGTTATGCGAGTCGCTAATGTGGTAAGGACTACAGGAATGGCGCGGCAATTGTGTGGACAATAATTATGGGGTATTGCGACACATTAAGGCGGATCATAACCAGACGAGGATAATGTCTTGCGATTTCGTAAATGGCTGTACGGTAGGTCTGCTGCGCTAGTGAGGCTTGGTTACGTGTCATAATAGCAACAGTTTTGTATGACTTTCATGTTTTAAAGTCAAAAAAGATGTCAGAAAACATAATAAATAAAACAGCAGTAAATTAACCAGTCGGTTTAATCATTAAACATCACAGTGATTGTATGGCTTTTGAAATTTTATTTAGACCGCAATAAATGCCGTATAGAATATTTTTAAGTCAGTTCCTACAGAAAGGATACGTATTTAAATTTTAACGCAAAATATGTGTACATCGCGTTAACATCTAGGTGCGGGGTACCTTTTCTCGTGGGTCGTAAAAACAACCGGTTCGCTTCAGTATATATTTTATACATTTCAACTTTCTTTTGAATGTATTCTGCGGACAGTAGAGTTGTTATTTATGAAACTAGTTTTGTTGATCTCGTTTTACGATTCAAAATTTACGGTAATTCATTTCACACGTTAAATCCTTTAGTATTACTCATATTCATGAAACGGCGACTATGAATATGGTAATGGCCTATCCGTTACAAACATTTTGCGGTCAAAAGTGATTGTTTATTTGTATGGCTAAAAATAAGGAGGAACTACATGGCATGAATATTTTTCTGAGGAGGGTAAACTTGTAGGATATTTTATCACCCTGTTCTGTTGTAAAAATAAATCACCGCAAACCAGTTGTCTAAAAAATCCGCCAACTAGTTTATCGGATTGTTTAGACCCGTATATGGACTTTGATAACATTTTTGAACAAATATATCGACAACAACTAGTATTAATGGTCATAAATCATCACATACCCGATTTTGTGTGAGCTGTCGTTATAACCGCTTAAAATAAAACTAAGCAGTAAATATATAGAGATAGTACATACTCTTTCTTTCATTATCGACGAGGTTCTGAAGGGATTTTCTTTGAAGCAACAGTCCTTTTTATGGTACCCTTAGTAAATGGTGCATAAACGTTTCTAGATAATGTACTAGTATTGCGGGATCTTTTCTTACTAGCTACGCGAGTGAAGATAAAACGGAAGGATGTGTTTAACCCAGACGCTCTCCCCTGGGCACTGCTTCCTCGCAATTTCACAAACGCGATACATACATACCCACTATTCCTATATATGTACCGAGCAAATTTAAAATGAACCCCCGCGTTCCGTATACCCACACTTTAAAGCAAGAAAAGACAACGACGGATTAATTTGAACAGAGCTCAACGATAGTTGGTCAGGTCTCTTAGACTGAAATAACTAGACTGACTAGAAACTAAATTAGAATAGACGCCCTCTAGAGACATTTAAGCTTCCGCTAACGTTTCGTGAATACTTACTAAAGCGAAACGTGTTAAAACTGTAAGCTAATATAAAAACTTTAAATTCAGTTGTTGTGACAGGCACTGAGTTAGTGGTTTATATTTATAGGCTACGAGCTTCAACCCCCAATTGGCTAGTTTCCAAGTAGTCATATAAAGAGCATTAAGCATTAAACTCGGCCAAAAAATATTTACCTGAAGCTTTTACGTTATCATTATCGCTATCCAGATAGTTACGGAAAATAAATATTTTAACTAAACGGTATCGTAGCTATAAACAGTTTCGGAATTCAGCAGTTAAACTTTTATAGATAAAATTGTGTAATGTTAGATATAAAAATATATGCACTATTCATGATATGAAACGTATATCAATAGTCAGTTAATACACCATATTATATCAAGTTTTTAAAAATGACAGAAAACACTTTAATTTGACCTCGTATAGCATGACATTTGGATTTAAGGTTAGCAGCCATTTGTAATGACCTCTCACATCTTTAGCGAAACCAGTAAAAAGAAGCGCGGATCAATGAAAACACGCAGATCAAGAGTAGATGGTTCTTAAGATTCTCTACAAACTGCGGGCGGTATAATTTAAGCGGGCCATATCGATTTATTTTATCCAAAACTGCCGCAATTATGACATTAATTCAGATAATAAAACCTATAAAATGTTCATCTAAGACGTTAGAATCAAATAACTTTATTCGATGCCGGTGCCGCGTGAAAAAATACATCGCTATCGGTCGATATATGTGTGTTTTTTTCGTTTTGTTATCCTAGACACTGAGGGAACAGGTAAGGTGTGGGAATAACGACGAATAAAGCGATCCTGCACGGTTGATCAAACAGAGATAAATTTGAGTCTTCGCTCGGTGCCACCTCCATATATGTATACACAATAGCGTCAGGAGTCTACATAGCAGACGGTACCAGTTATGTAGATTCTGAAGCAATAAGCTCAATATTTAAAGCTCTGAGCATCCTATATTGAATGGGTAATTATTTTTGTGGTTTAATCTGCGATCGAGTCGCAGGTTATCGTAGTATTTTTGTCACGCAGATGCTATGTTTAAGTAAACTTGTTAACATTGTACATAAATTACATTTGTCAAACTCTTTAGTAGAATATAGTGTAAATCCTTAATGGTAAAACTGATATATAGAATACAATTATTACATCTAACTAGTTAAGAACTCTTAACTATGAATGAAAATACTTGCTAACACAAATGTAATTTTCTCATTTCTCCCAGTGGATAATGGATTTACGTATTGTTGTGATAATCGACTGGCGATGATCCAATTTGAGATATAACCTATAAGCGTCCGAAATTGAGAGCTACGTATCTTTTAAAACGTAACGAAGACAACTCAGCATCTTTAGTAGCGGGCGCGTAATAATTAATTATGTAAGATCTTACTTTCGCATTACTGGGAGCTCATTAACGTAAATACAAACCTGAAGAGAGTGGGCGGGTTCGATTTATGATACGTCCTAAATATAATATTGTTTTGGAAACACGTTTGTTTATCTGTTTGTACGCTAATGACTTTCTACAAAGTAACGACATAAAATTCCTTCAAGTGTACGAAGTGGAAGAAGTGCAACTATTTATTAAATTTAAAATGTGGCGTTTTTATACAATAAATGCTTACATCACTGTATTATGTTTTGCTATTATGGAAAACGTTATATAAACACAAAAGATACAGTTTTGAATCGCATTCTCATATCCTGGAAAAGGAAGTGTGTCGTGCACATTCCTTTCATAATGTCTTAATTTACTTTCATTCTGAAATCATATAAATATACCCCTAGTTTATCTTTTAGCAAGATGAAATATGTCGTCGTTCCATTAATACATAGTACACCTACCTATTTATATACCTACCATTGCAAAAAAAAACTCCGATTAAATACGCGGTAATGCTTCAAAAAAATTAAAAAAATTACATCGCGAGTGACGCAGCGGTTAGAACCTAGTTTGTTGATAACGTGTTCAATATCGGCGACCGGTAGGAGATAAGCGCCCATTAGCAGAGGAGGTACGAGAAAGGGCTGAATTTGTGGCGGACACGGGGTCATTAACTGACAATCTCTTTAAATCACTTGTAGATCCTCCCCGGAGACCTCCCGGCTTATTACGGAGGGTGCCCCGGAATGCTCGGGGGGTATTAAGAAATTTTACCTCCTGTATTATGGAGGACATGCTACAAACTCACCTTCCTTATGTAGGTATTTGCTTAGCCAGCGCGTGGTAATGATTCTGGTCTTTTTTGACTAGACAAAGCTAACATACTTGAAATTTAAGTTAGTGAAATGTTTTACTGAACTACACTCTGCTAATCGAATTTTAAGTTTAGAACTCAAAATAAATGAATATAAGATTTGGTATATAAAGTAAAAACTCCGCTATAACTTTGATTTGCATTATACAAATATATTTATAAATACAAATGTAGCAAATTGTCGTAACTTCGCAGTAGCAGTAATCAATACGGGTAACGATGAAATAAATATTCATATGCAATATTATAGCCGCGTAACGTACAGGCTTAATATGTATTCATTGGTTTTGCTCTACCGTATTTATTTATGTGAACAGTTCCCATGAATATAGTAGATATTGTGTCGTAAAAGTATATTTAGTTTACTGTGATAATTTAAAGGAAGTAAGCTGTGTCCTAAACACCAATGTCCATTCTATTAATTTAGGTTGTAAAATACTGACGAAGTGAATAAATATTTTCAATAGCTTAACAACAGTAGCTCTAACAGTGTTGATAATTATGTTAAAATACTCTGTTACTCAAATGTAATGGAAAATTTCCATACAAAATTATTACTAGTATCATAGATTTAGAAAGAAAATATTTTTCGTATACTCGGTAACTAATCAATAAATTATATCAAAGCTGAATGAAAAGTAAAACTGAGTAACATAGTAAATGAGCGGTCATAAGATATGGAAACATGTAACATCAATATTACATTCAGGAGTGTTTGAAGCACGATAATTTAGCCAATAAACTCTTTAATCTGCAATATTTCTTGCGCATTTTATCTCGGTTCCCCAACGCGTAGACAAACCCATTGCCGGTTCGATCGTACAAGGGATTCGCTAGTTTCAACTCTGTGTAGAAGGTATAGGTAATGGTTTTAAAAAAGCGCCGTGTACCGTTTGTTTGCAGTCGCAAATTCTGAATATTACAAGCAAACATAGGGTAGCGCAGCGCATTTGCGCGCAATGTTCTGTATGAGCTTCTATTTTACGGCCCCGGCTCGCGTTCTGTGTACCTAAGCGGTTTCTCAGTCCGCACATTTTTGCTCCGGTGAATCATTATTATCGAGAATGTGCTAACGGTAACGTGCTATACGGAAAAATATTATTACGCTTTAAAATTTCTCATAGCATGTTATAAAAGCAAGCAAAACCTTGAGATGACATGATAGAGTTTGGCTTTGCTTTAGTAGCATTTTACTTTGTTATTGTTTGGTTCCTCATTTTTGTCATTTTTTCTAGTCAATTACAACAAGTTAAAAAAGGAACAACATAATATAAGTCACTACGGCGTTTATATGGTCTATATAATCTCATTAATTTGTATATACCGCTTCAATATTCCCAAAACCTATTTAACCATCAATATCTACTTATCGAGTATGCATAGCACAAGTTAATATGCATCAACCATTACTTGATCCGCCCCAACTCGATGGTACACAGGCTGTCTCCTATCGACACGCGTGAATACTAACAGCCTAATTTAGATTTTTCAACAAAGCCAACGACTATCCGAGTTCCGCTGATCGATCCGGCATACCCAGCCCCTCAGTTCCGGTCGCAGTTTGGACCCGTTTTTAAAATCCCTGACTTAAAACTGTCCAATGTAAACGAACACCCATCCAACGTCGACTAGTACGCGGCTTGAGTACGAAAATCGCAAAGTTGCAGATCTCATTAAACTGGTTGTGTTATCTCCAGCAGGTAGAAGAAGGCTAATTGTGTATTCTTTCCTCGCTTCCAGCATCCTTAATCCGCCCTCGCTCCACCCTCTGCCTCCCTAGACGCCCCAACTAGGCGGAAAGTTTTAAATGCAAATTTTAGCAGTTGATGTATACGACACCGATTAAGAGCATTTTTATGAAGTGCCTTAGCGGTGAAATTAAAAAATCTACATAAGTACGGATGACTAGAGTACTAAGCTTATACGTAGTAGGTGCTTGGAAAAACATATCTAATAGAACGCATTATGACGAAACATTATGTTTATGTATACTTCAACATTTTTTCTTAACTACTAAGAATCTAAAACATAAGATTTGTGAAACTCATTATTGATTGGTACTATTTTGGAGTTTGTGGTGAGTGACCATATGTGTTAATTAGTACACGGAACTTAACAGTGTTAGGGCTTCTTGTTTATGGTTGCTTCCTTACATACAAAACATTTATTTTATACCTACCAAGTCTTCACAGTTGTGTTTATGTTTTCGCAGTTTCGTAGTCGCAGTTGGGCAAAAAACCTCAACTTTACTCTATTTCATCTTTGATATTTCTGTTATATTTCTAAATATTGATTCAAGTTTATAAAAGGGATGAAAACAAACGCCCGATTCCAACCCTCCGTGATACACAAATGTAAACTTTAAAGCGATTCTTGCGAGCGTAAGATAACAATAGCTAACTCAGTGTAAATAACACTAACAAGCAAATTACATTTGTTCACTCGTTTACACACGTAGAAGAACATCTGTAAAATTTAATCATATATATAAAAGTTAGAATGAAACAAACTCGAATGCATTATGCATTAGGACTCAATAATAGTG